>JAUMHM010025496.1:0-16492 GCA_032362435.1 Melikaiella ostensackeni
GACGGCTATCGGAAGGTACAATTATAATCTAGGATTCTGGAATTTCCCAAGGATATAAATATAAACTGTTTATGACTAAGCATAATTCATAAAGATTAATACTAAATGAGCCTTAATTTAAAAACATTCTCTCAAACACTTATATGGAATTAAATGATGGACCTATATCTGAGAACAAACAGTGTGAAAGTGATAATCGTACGAAAGCCACTTTTAGAGGTTCTCAATTTTCTTGAATATTCTTTCGGAGACCGTGCATTTTAGTTCCAATGAAAAGAAACTGATGATGAAGCTCTAAAAAAAAAACAATCAGATATGTAGAAAATGCAAAAATATTAATACGCATAGAGTAATCTTATCCTCACTTCGTTTTATTTTTTCCAAATTAAATTGATATTGCTTTCAGCAACTTAACAGCCTCAGCAGTCTTCCATTAGGCACTTCATGTTCCAATATGGCGATCCAAGATGGCCATACGTTGGTGCATAAACATTGGCATCAGAATGTATGGGACGAAACTTTATTTTTCAAATATCTTCGTCAAAAATAATTTGCACCATAAGTGTATACGAAAATTAGTTTTTATTTTTCAAGGACAATGTTATGAAATAATAAAATCGATAGAGCAAACAATAATCAATTTCATTATTTCATGAAAGTGGTCGTTGAAAAATGAAAACTAATTTCCAAATGCACTCATGGTGCGAAATTATTTTCTGCGAAGATATTAATAAAACGAAGTTCAGCCCCATACATTTGGTGGTAATGTTTATGCACCAGCGTATGGCCATCTTGAGAAACCTTGCCCAGTGACGTCACAACGTGAAATACGTAATAAAAGTTAACTAAGCTTCTAAACTTATTTTATACTAAATTTACGCCTGATACATCTTATTTTATTGAAACAACTTTTGAAAAATTATACATGCAAGATACATGTTATTAGCAGAAAATGGCCGATTTTTTCAAATTCTAAGAAAGTGTCGCGGCGGCACGAGTTCTTCCATATTCAAGATGAAAAGGTCTATACAAGAACGTATATAATGACAGGAAACTCGGGTGGAGGGGGTAGAGCACCCGTGGCTGAAATAACGTCGGTTACGTTGGAGCATATCCTTGCGAAGTTTCGTACTGCGTATCAGGCTGTCTCTTTCTCTGTGAGCGAGAAAGCGATGCTTATTTCAAAATAACTTACGGAATTGATTTTGAATAAACTTGTACTTTTTTCTTGGCCTCCCAATTTGGTGCTGCATTGCACGTCATAACTCATTCGCGCCATTTTCTTCAATCATTTCCCATTTATCGCATGAAAAACACATTAAAAGCGCGGTGTAGAACGTTCACGAAAATGTAGACACCAAAGTGTAAGCAGCTCCAATGCACATGCTTGACTCTTTCTCCTCCACTCGAGTTTCCTGTCCTTACTATATACGTTTGTGGGTCTACATATCCGGATTGCACGTACAGTGGACGCACACCTCCTTTTCTTTCGTATAGCACCATCTTTCTTGCGGTGCAATACACGTGACCGCAAGGAAGATGGTACTATACGAAAGAAAAAGGGATGTGCACAAAGGGAGAATTCACATGGCGGCCTTCGCTTCAATGCTCATCACTCGCGTCCACTGTATGTACAATCGAGATATATAGTGATCAGTGTTGGGTTGGAAACAGAGATGGTCGCTGACCGGCCTTACCTCGTAAATTACTGAACTTCTTACATTTCTTACCGAATTGATCGTATTTCCCGTAAACGTGGTAAATCGCTTTTTTCTTTACATTTAATGGGCCGCGAGCAAATGATTGACAATATAATGTGATTCTAGAAAAGCTAGAAATGGACATTATCCACAGAAATGTACACTTTGGCAGTTTCAAAAAATATATCCCGGAAATTCCGAAAATAGGGGACAACATACTTCACAGCCACATTTTTTGTCAAAAATCGGTCGAAAAATATTGAAAATTTGGTGCCCAAGTCGGAAAATGTTTGTAGGTTATCTAGGTTATATATTTTATAAACATGAAAGAGGTTATGTGTGCTCACGATTCAACACTTTTTTTTACTTTTCCCATAATCCAATAAAATTTGATGCAATTTTCTTTGCAAAAAACACCCTTCCACTCAATTAAATTCGTTCAAGCCCAAAATAAACATCGCATTCATCTTATTTTTGTTTTGAATTACAATTTACCACATTCACCGTAAATACGGTCAATTTGGTAAGAAATTTGGTAAATCCGGTAAATTACTGTCCCTGCCCATCCGCAGGTGGATACAGATCCGCTCGTCTTTCATCTTAGGGTGCCTTTTCACGGAGGCCTGTTTCGATTATTTCTAGTTACCTTGTTGGCTTATGGCAAATCTGATTGATCGAGAACGTAGATGCTGTTGCGTCTCCAGCGTTGTTGTCGATTTCGAGACTGATAATGTAGAACATCCTCTGAATTCGTTGCCGACGTAGAGTGATAAAAATCACTAACCGCGCGAACAGATCAAGGTTCAAATAACTAACACTGCACAAAAATTTGTTTTGAACAAATCAATTATTTCTATTAAGTTCAGATTTGATTCGAGATATTTTGTAGTTTCAATTAAATTAGATTAAAACTATTTTTATTAACTCTTCACATAAGTTTTAATTCGACAAAACTCGACCACGGCTAACCGTTCCGAATCACCGGAGTGAGCTACGCTTAATGGACTTGACTTTCATAAAGAATATTCTAAGTCCAATTGAGATAAAATAATTCAGAGACGCGAGTGTCGCAGGTTTTATGTTTGAAAATATGTGGTGAGATACAATTATCTGACGTTTTTGATGCTCCGCACATATATTTATAATCTCGGTTTTGGTCCCAGAAAGGGTGGGAACAGTCCTTCTAGCCAATAAAATTGCTGACGTCACATAATTCAATGTTAAACTAGCCAATCTCGTTGAGCGCCGCCTTTACAATTCCAGTTAAAAAAGCGTCGTTATAATTCTTGGTATTTTAATTTTACGACTCTTGACGATTGACGTTTTTCTGTCAAAATCACGCTTACGAGCGTGATTTATGACGTCTGAAGGGCGCCTCGTCGCTTTAACCCTTTACGTGAGTCATAATTTATCTATGCTCGCGGTCGAGGTCACACGTGCAGCAGTTGGAGATCGCGCGTGTCAAACTTGACATATACATGTATATTGATCTATGCGAGTGTACATAGCTATTTTTTTGCTCACTGAACGCGTTGTAAACAGTTTTGTTTGATAAATAAATTAATGTGATAAGGTATCGCAACAAAATTTCGGAGTGCAAATGAATTCAAATGAAATAGGAAGTAAGGGAGCGTGCATGTGATGTATGTATGGCTTGTGCAAAAGTGATAGTCGTACCAAAGCATACAAGGAAGATAACCTTTTCTACTTCATACGTTTCCCAGAACCTTGTTCACAATACAGAAGTGGTCGTATTTGCAAAGAAGAAATCAAGAAACATTTTGAAGAGTGTAATAATTGCTTAAAATGTAAAACTTGGATCGAATCATGTGGCCGAATAGTTGCCAAGTTCAACTCTGTTGATAAAGTTACTGCAAAACATTACATTTGTTCTTTACATTCTGTGGGTGTATGTTGACCTTGTGAGGAATTTTCGAATTCTATCAAGTTTTCGAAAAAAGTTTCAAAATCGGTGGTAGGAAAGGTGTTGAATATATTGCTTATTATATTATTTATTAAATTATATCTTTTTGAATGTTGAAATGTGAAGATTTTGTAAAGTTGAGGTATATATCTGTAGATTTCGTATAATATATTATATGTTTTCATAAGTTTGTGCATTGTATATTGTAATTAACGTTTGATTTGAAATATTTTTTTTGTGCAGAAAGCAAAAAAAGTACGAAGATGTTTGCAAGAGAAATACCAAAATGGAAAGAAAATTTCTGAAGAAGAAATACGAAATCGTGATGAAAATTTAGTCAATTTACTAACGCAAAACAGCGAAAGTGTATGTACTAATTAATTTAAAAAATGCACAATTTTTTTAAACAGTAGCAATGATTAGATATTCATATATTCTCATTACGTTTTTATTTTAGCAGGAAGAGGGCAAACGGGAAAAATTGGACGAAAAATGTGAGGATATTTTAGAGGTAAATGTGAAGCGAAGATGAACTGAAAATCCTTTGGAGTGCGACAGCCTGTCTGTCCAGTTAGGAAATCCATGCATAAATTACGTAAACTGTTTTAGGTTGGTTTTTCTATACCGTCTTACATGGGGGGGGGGGGGGGAATACGTAGTGAAAATAATTTCTTACGTTTTTCTTGAAAATTTGACCATTCCATTTTGTGCAGAAAATTTATCTTTTTTTGCGGGAAATTCAACTATTTGGTTGGAAATTTATGTATTTTGTTAAAAATGTCAGTCAATTATAATAAGAATCAATGTCCCTTCTTTTTTCTATACATTCATTTACCCTGAAATTATAATGTTAAATATATATATCAAATTATATTATGACAACTTATAATCATAAATTACAGTCACAATAATAATGTTGCATTCAAGCACGAAGTGTTCATTTTTGTTAATACATTTTCGACATATTCTAAACTTTGTTTATTTGCAATATTTTTGCATATTGTCAATTTATAATTTAATTCGATTCATATTTTCGACCGAAATTTAAAAATATGCCTTCAGAATGTATATTCTTTTGTGATAGATTTAGCATCTTCCAAAAATTTCGGCTTGAAACAACAAACTATACAATAACCATTTTTTCCAATTTTATTCCCAAAATATCACAAATTTTATTTTAAAGTAATTACTCACACTTAAATCCTGTCTTTTCACTTTCAATACTCTAGGCAATTGAAATAATATAATTAAAATTTAACAATATGAGAAACTTAACCAACAAACCTGTTTACGAGTTTTGATTTTTTCCTAGTATTAGGTTGCTTCCGACAAATTAACTATCGTTTCAATTGAGCTACACTGTGCTTCTTTATTGGACAGTTGCCCAATTTTGCACCAGGAACATCATTTTCACCTAATTTCACTCCGACAAAGGGTAAAACTATACATTTTGACAACATATGAGCGCACAGTTCATACTACGCGGGAAGCACATGGCAGCCGTACATGCGCAAATAAACTTCCGATAGGTAAAATGGTCTATGGAAAGCTTTTAGTTATCGGCAACCATATTTGATAAGTGAGAGCGTTGTGCTTGCGCTGCACCTGCTACGTCTGCACGCTGTCTTCAAGATAGTGTCTTTAAGACGGTGTATTTTTTTAAGAACAGGGACTTAGCTACACGCTACCTTTAAGACTGTGTTTCAAGTTGGCAGAACTTAGCAGTAAATTCAAAAATTGTAGATAATTACGCTTTGAATGTAAAATATATTCAACTTGAATATTTAGTTAAATATATTTTAAGACATTTTCTGGATTTATAAATGATTCCATAAAACTACTGACTGGAAGAAATTGTGGTTTCACTGTTTATAAACAAAGCCTTATTAGGCATGCAAATTTGTATATTTTATAGTTTTGAAATAATTATTTATTTCTATATATTTAATATTTAGTTATTAATTCGTTTTTATTTATTATAAAATAATAAATATTATCAATGAAATACTTATAATTTTATATTTAGTTATTCTTATTGGATTTAATATTAATGAATTTGATATTTTTTATTTAAAATTTATTTACCTAATATTATTTACTATTGATAATACAAACATCATTTCATATTCGCCCTCAATTTTTGTTTGGTGGCAGTCCTTACTTTCTTCAATATGCCCCGTCTGCACGCTGTCTTTAAAAGAGTGTCTTTAAGACAGCCTGTATTGAAGAAAATGTGCAGCTGAGCCGAACGGTGTTCAAGACAGGCTGTCTTAAAGACTTTCGAGATCCCTGTTAAAGAAAATTCTAGAATGAGATCAAAGTATGGCATCGTCACATGGTAGGGTGAGAGAAAGAGAGTTCATCCGGCTGCTGACTGACGATCGTGTGAAAGAGCACTGGGCTTGGGATGGCCAACTCGAGTCCGAGTAGCTCGGTGACTCGAGCTTTGGTGCTTCAGACTCGAGTTTGAACGGTCGAGCTTTAACTCGACTCGAGTATCCAAGCAATTCTTCGATTCTCTCTCCTTCCTCTCCAACAACTATCTATCTCTTTTATGGTGCTTAGTAGTGCGGCACGAAGAGCTACACTTTGCAAAGTTGACCTGTTCCTTTGTTAAAATTTGAGGCTCACCTGCCTGGGGGGTCCTAAACAATCTATTTTTACAGAACAATGTTTTGGCAGTAATAAGAGATATAAATAAGTAGGCGGAGCACTGTTAAAGTTTCAGACTCACCTAGCTCCTCAACAATGAATTAAACAATCCTTATTCCATTTCTGCAGAAAATTATCTTGGCAGTAAGGGCGCAGTCCCATGGAGGTAGATTAGTAGAATAGTGGAATAGTATTGGCCAATGAGGTGATTGTTAGTGTTTCTGCAATCACCTCATTGTTCAAAATTATTTCACTATTCTACTAATCTACCTACATGGGACTGCGCCCTAATAAAGGCTATATGTAAGTAAGAGGAGCACCGTAATTGAATTCGGAAAAGAGAAGAACGGCTTGACTGTTGTCTATTACATAAATTGATCAATGGGGAGAACATTTTTGTTTTTTTAATTTCGTGTAATGAGAAGAATTTTGCAGTTGGAAATTATTAAAGTTTAACTTTCAATCTATAAGAAATAAAAATAATTTTTCTAATTAAAAAATTATTTCTGGAGCAAATAAAATAATGAACTTATCGAAAATCAAAACTGTAGAAGTTGAAGAATACTTTAAAGAAACTCTAGCAACGTAAAATTTGATTGAACCGCAATGCAATACTGGTGAGAGAAACTTGGTAAACTCGTTGACGCATTTAATCTAAATTTATAGTTAAAATATTGATGAAAAATTTGTCTTGTGAAACATTTCAAATTAGAATATATAATACGCATCACAGGTGAGAGAATTAGGTAGAAGTACGTATCTATAATTACAATCATGCTATTCTTTATTTATGGCTTAAAAAAAATAAATTTCAAGTAATTCATTCTTTTTTCCAAAATTAATGTGAGTGTGCGTGAGAACACTGCGCATGCTTGTCCAAATAGCGCCTGCGTTTCGGTTTCCAGTAAATCGTTATTTGAGTATATATTTGTTTCGCTGTGTAAATTCATCTTCACCACTCCTTGAATATTACAGTTTTATTAATTGATTATTTGATTTTTATTAAATTGTTTAATTAATTATATATTCATTTTGAATAAGCCCGGGATTTTTAGCACATGCGCATTAAGAATGGTAGAAGGGATTCGGTGGAATCTAATCGATTCCTGAAGAAGACTCGAGTCTCGGACTCAAGTACTCGGTCGAAAAGCTCGGAAGCTCGAGACTCACCGAGTACTACCCATCCCTATACTGGGCTGTATTATAGAATTTACTGGGAGTACTGGATCGGGTAAGATAAGGGGAAATGGCGGAGACTGATCTTGAAGAGGACTAATCAGACACTGGCAGATGAAGCACGTGAAAAGAGCTGGTGATTGAGTATTTTGATGTGACGTCCTGCCCTGTCGGCAAAATCAATTTCATCGTGCTCGTTACCCCGTGGCCGGCAGGCTGACATTGCCAGAGATGAGGTGGGAGATTGCTCATGTCGTGTCTTTGAATTCGACTGCGTTACGTTTCGCGCAGGTCCAATGGCTGCGAAACTCTTTTATTGGTGGTTCATGCTGCAAGTTAAATTATTGGAATAAACCCGGGAATATTTGAAATAACAAAATGGAAATATTAAGTTTAAATGAAAATAATATATTTTCAAACTCTAAACAAAATTAGGCAAATCCGCATTACAAGACAAAATTTAATATTCGTGAAAAGGCCAGAGTCAGATAGAGAACCAAACTCTAGGCTGTCAAGAATCGATCTGATTCATCCTCCCTCGCAAGTCCATGGTCCTAGCGCAAGCTCGCTGCTTTGCTGCCTAGCCCCACTTGTCACACATTCGTACACTCCACACTCTTTTCTCGCAAGTAGTAGGGCAAAAAGAGTATGGAGCCCTATGACTACTGAGGTTGGTAATGTAGGAATCCCGCTAACTGTTTACCGACTGTCGGTAAATGGCTCACAGGAACTCAACGCGAATACCGGGAAGAGGGTCGTCGACCGTTATGAATTACGGAGCGCCACAAAGCCACGTTACTTTCGACATTCCTCCGCCTTCAATGAGCCCGCTCACCCAAGTTAACAATCTCGTGTCAACTCAGGCTTTTAATTCGGTGCCTCAGCATTCTAGATCGATGCATACCCTCAACCAAGATCGTGATGTAGAGAGGATAGTTCGCCAATGGAATCTTTCGTTTGATGGCTCGTCCTCTAGTTCAGAGAAATTTTTAACAAAAATCTCTGAAAACAGGGTTTTTCGCCGATATCCGATGCCGAAGTTATTAGTGCTCTATTATTCCTTTTGGGAGGCTTAGCGCAGATGTGGTACCGCAATTTGATTAAAAGAGGTAAAGTTTGGAATAGTTGGGCCGACTTTAAAGCAGACTTTCACAATAGATTCACGGGCGATAATATTGAGCATAGGATTCGTGAACAATTCGTACGCGCACCCAAGGACCTGAGCAGAAAATCGAAGACTACCTTACGTGCCTTATAGGACTTCATAATAAATCAGAATACCCGGGTACGAAACGCGAACAATTAGACAATGCACATCGCGGTTTACGTCCGGACTATAAGAAACATACGAGTATTAAACGTAGGAACATAGAATCATTCGAAGAACTTGCACATTTAGATAACTGTGGAATCGAAGCAGTCAAACAATTAGGCGCTAAAATTAAACCATCGCAGATAAGAGCGATTATGTTTCCTAAAGGAACACAGAAGACTGTATTAGGGCGGATAGTTGTTCCGACTGAATTCGACACTGTAGAAAAACAGGTAATGTTCAGGGCAATAACCAGTTTTGAATACCAATGTGTGTTAGTATGGACGCCATTAAGATTTTTACATTAATAATAGATGGTAGTACCAATACATTACAAATGATCTACGATGGCGCCATACGACACACTGCGGTAATAGACTTGTTCTCCACACCCTCGTACTACGTTGATTGCGCCGCGATACAGGAATTGACCGAGGAACAAGTTGAGATTTTTAGGAATTTCATTGTCGAAAAGGCACCTAACCCAAACAACTTAGGCAAAACTACACTAACCGAACACAAAATAGATGTAAGTGACCACCCACCTATTGAACAAAAGGCATACCGTCGATCCCCTGCGGTTCTGAACGAACTTCATAAGGTTCTAGATGATCTATTGGAAAAAGGTTTAGCTGAACCCTCAGAGAGTCCATGGGCCACATCGCCGGTAATGGCGGTTCAATACAGCAAGAGTGCCTTGAATCTAGTACACAATTTTCTTTCTAGAATGACTCAGGACCAAGATGAAACTGAACAATCAGCCGCGATGTTTACGACAGAAGATACTTGGTATCAAAAACGACTCGCTGATGTAGAGCGGTCTCCGCATGCTTTCCCCACGTGGAAAATTGAAAATAGGCTCTTGTATCACCATCGAGCTTGTGATTTAATAGACCTTATTTTCTTAGACTTAAATGCGTAGAAACTTGTTCTGTCTAAGGAACAGCGAGAAGCCGCTCTGATCGAGGCCCATGACAACCCACAATCGGGACACTTAGGGGTCGAAAAGACCTACCATAGGATCGCCACATTATACTATTTACCCGGTTTCTACCGTGACGTCGTAAAATATGTTAAATTCTGTGACACCTGTCAGAAATTCAAGGTAGAGCAAGCAAATACACCAGGCGAAATGGGACATCAAGTAATCGAACAACCTTGGTACATGGTTGGGGCAGGTATTATGGGGCCATATACCCCCTTCTCAGCCCAACACAAGTACATACTCGTGTTCCAAGATTTTTTAACCAAGTGGATTGAAATCATTCCACTGAGGAGCGCAACGGTTTCAGTGATAGCTAAAGCTTTCCATAATGCAATAATAAGTCGTTGGGGAACCCCGCAGTTCTTGTTCACAGACAACGGTACAGAATTCTGCAATAAAATAGTTGACGATTTGTCTGCAAGGCCTAATATTCGAAGAAGTAGGACGCCTAAATATCACCCGCAATCCAATCCGGTCGAAAGGGTCGATCGGGTTTTGAAGGCGATGTTACGCTCTTATATCAAAGATACGCAGCGTAAGTGGGATACGTACTTGAACGAATTCCTTTTCGCGTACAATACCGCGTATCATACGTCTTCAAAGACATCACCAGCCTTTTTTAACTTCGGCCGTACCCCAGTACCATCGGGAACATTACATGATCAGGTTGAGCCAGGAGAGCCACCGGTTCTACCATCCGGCCAAGTCGACGCCTGGGTGGAAAGGATGAAAAGGTTTGATGCGCTATATGACCTAATGAAATTACATTTAGATTCTGCTCACGATCAACAGTCGCGTTATTAAAACTTGAGAACTAGGCCGCGTACTTATCGGGAGTAACTGCGTCATCGGCCCTCGAGTATGGATTAGAGATATACGCCATCGCGAAAGTACTTTCTCGTTCGGTCTTTGAGCTTGTTGATAGTAGGGGTAGATTGGTCCCGTATACTTGCCACACCAAAGACCTTTAATCTTATTTGTCCTAAATTTTCCCAAGATCACCAATGCTTATTGCGTTGTGTGCTGGGTTGTAGGTGTTGGTCGCTAGCAAATTAATTCGCACAATTTCAATCGGTTGATCTCTCCCTTCTATTTTTCTACAGTTGGATGCAGAGGAGGCGTTAAACACAGAGAGGTCAGGCGTGAGAAGCTCCACCGCCGGTGGAACACAAAAATTTAAAACAGACATATAGATAAATAATTCTGTTTCTTCCTCCTATCACTTGTCTCTCTTCTTCTAACTAGGTTAAAAGAGGGGGGGGGGAGCTTAAATTTCCTCTCGAATCTATTACCTTGTTCTATATAATTAAAAAGAGGTATTGGGGAACCAAAAATTATAATAGGAATTCTAAGGCTATTAACGTTAACTAAACCCTAAATTCTCATAATTAGCATAATAAGCTTAAGATGAGAGACAGTTGGGAAGCTGAGTATATTCATAATTTTTAAATTCAATTGTTTTTTTTTACTTCCTATATCAGCATTCCTCAGACTCAAACGGTGTGTATGGCCTCAGGCTGCCACCTTCTTAAAATTTTGAAAGAGGAACTGGAGTGATGGGTCTTGCTGGGAGAGTGCCCGGTCTGGTGGGGGGACATTGTAACGTGGTAATTTCAACCCTCGATCTTTCCCTCGACTGGTCACACCAGAATCCCCAGCGAGAAACTAAAATATTGTAAAATGTTCATGAACGGACTCTGAGCGATGCTGATTGGGGCACACATATATGCGTAAAAATTTTTTACTGGCACCAGGTTTTCTTTCATGTCTATTTAGGAACAACTGCGCCAACCAACCTGGACATTCATTTCACGCGACGTTTCCTAGGTGGGAAAAACCTGGCTTACATACCTCTCAGGGTGAAGCCAGATATGAGGTGGGAGATTGCCGATCTAATGGAATAAGAGAATTTCAGAGAATGTGAAAAACATGCGCTGATAACTGCGCCCTCTTGGCGGATACACCTAAGAGTTACTTCAAAGATG
Organism: Melikaiella ostensackeni; assembly: GCA_032362435.1. Classification (NCBI taxonomy): domain Eukaryota; kingdom Metazoa; phylum Arthropoda; class Insecta; order Hymenoptera; family Cynipidae; genus Melikaiella; species Melikaiella ostensackeni. The sequence goes on from JAUMHM010025496.1 coordinate 11,735, forward strand.
CACGTTCGCTTCGGTAAATGATGAAAGTTAGCAATTTCTGAAACGATTTACCATTGAAGTTCCAACCATTAGCACAAACTGCGAAGTGCGCAATTATTTACCACCAGAGTCCATTATTTTTATTTATTAATTAATTACATTATGTTTTTTTTTTAAAGTACAGAAATAAGAGCCAAATTATACTATAATGATAGACAATTATTTTGAATTAAAAAAAGGTTACATACCCAGCAAATAGACGTATTGAATTATTTATAAATATATTTTTTTTAAAAATGAGTCAATGATTATAAAACAAAAAATAATCATTTTTACTTTGAATATATTAATTTACGAAATGAGTAAAGTGTCGGTACTGGTAAAAAAATAGTAACCGGTACCGATATTAAGATTTTTGGGAAAAGTTTGAATAATTTAGTTTTCATTTTAAAACGCACGAAACAGAATCTAGAAGATTTTGAGACAATTAAAAAATTGTGTAGGCAGACTGAATTATTTCAGAAGATATTTAGAAGGTTTAGAAGTTTTGGAAAGATGTTAAAATAACTTGAAATTTGAAAAAAAAATTTAAATTCTAAACCATACGTATATTTCTGAGTATTTCAAAAAAATTTGAGAATCTTTTCAAGAATATTGAGAGAATACAAAAATTTGTTTAAGATTACTCTGAAAATTTCTAAAAAAGCCAAAAAAAATCTCGAAGGTTTTGAGGCAATTTTTTTTTAATTTGAAGAATTTTCTCAAATTTCAACAAACATTCGAGTCAGTTTCAAAATTATTTATGGATTTTAGACACTTTGAAGAAATCAAAAATATTTTAAAACTTGAATAGTTTTTCTAAAATTTATAAAATATTTTTAAATTTCTTCAAAACTTCTATAAGTCCGAAATATCTTTTAAACTACTCTAATTTTTCCTTATATTTTGTAAATTCTGTAAAATAAAAAAAAAATTTACTTCAAAATTTTCAAGATTCTTTTTCGATATATGTGAAATCTTCAAAAATCTTTTTGAATTTTCTCCAGATTCTTACGAAAATTATACTTATATAACTTTAAAAACCAACTGATAATACGTAATTCCTTCTTATCAAATCTCGGAATGTGGTTTTAGCTCGAATTTAAGAGTTCAAAAACTTTTAAGAAATAGTTATTCGAAATTTTTATCTTGTATTAAAAATGATTCTAATTGTTAAACCATTCATTTTTTCAACTTCAAGTCTTTTCCACAGTTTGCCGAAATTAATAGCCCAGATTTTTATAACGGTTTTTTACCCCACTCTGAAGAATAAAGTTGCTGACTTTCAGGGGCGGCGAAACATATATGGAATGTATGGAGCTCTCCACACATGGAAAAATTCTATGTATGGAATTCCATACATGATACATGGGAGTCAGTCAGATTAAACAATACTGCAATTTTGCATATATATCACGATTTTGTCGACGACATTGATTTAGAATTGTTAATGAACGATTTCATTTCGCGAAACACAAAACGAAGTGCAGTTTTTGCAATATTGTTAATAAAATACGTCAATTTTCGATAATTGTATTTTATCCCCCCCATCTCCTCCCAAAGTCATCTGAACTCCATACATGGGGCGAAACTGTTCCGCCGCCCCTGCTGACTTTTTCGAAGGCATATGACACATTCTTTTAAAGTGACAACAAAATTTTCTTTATTTTCCTTCCAAGCTAAGAAACTATGTTAAAAAAGTGGCGATACCTTGCAATCTAAAATTGAGATATCAAGTGGAAAGTTATATATAAACATTTGTACACAGATAATACCTTTTTAATACATTGTAAAAGATCATATTTTTTCACACATTCATTTGAAAATAATAAAATAAGTGAAGAATCGGCAGCAGGTTGGAGCTAATAACTCAGTTATTAGTGTACGAAATTAGGAAATGTGAAAAGTATTAAAAGTTAAAAGAAAATTAGATACTTTTCAATTTAATCTATTTAATTTTAATTTTATTCAATTTATTTATTTAATTCAAGTTTAATTAAATACTATTCAATTAAATATGTAATAAGTGTTCAAGAAAGCAGTTTTAAAGAGTTGCTGTTCTATTTTTATTCCATTTGTTTAGGGGAGTACATTTCTCGGAAACTTTCATTCTGCGAAGTAGAGGTGACATAGAGGTGACAAGACTCGAAGATTCCCCTCCGCCCTACCAATATCTACATTCTAAAGGTAATCAGATGGTTTGAAAATTTCAAACAGATTTTAAACTAATTTAAAAATTGAATGAATTAATTTTTTCTAATGATTTTGTGTTTGGAAAAATTAATTCTTAGACAATAATCCAACAGATTTTTGAAAATTTAAAAGAAAAATCCGAAATATTTTAAGGACACTTCCTCAAAGTTTTCAAAATTGAAAAAAAATGTAGGAAAAATTTGACTGCTTTTAAAAAGTAATCAGATGGTTTTAAAGTTTAAACAAGATTTTAAACTCATTCAAAAACTGAACGTACTAAAAATTTTAAATGATTATTTATTTGAAAAAATTAATTTTTAAGGAATATTTCACAAGATTTCAAAAATTGCGAAACAGGAATCTGAAACATTCTAAGGACACTTCTTTAAAGTTTTCAAAATTTAAAAGAAATTGGATAAACCTTACTCATTTCAAAAGATAATCAGATGGTTTGAACGTTCTAAAAAGAATTTAAAATAATGTAAAAATTGTACGGATTCAAAATTTAAAATATTTTTTTATCTGGCAAAAGTAATTTTTAGCGAATATTACAAAACATTTCAAAAATTGCAAAACAATCTGAAACATTTCAGGGACACTTTTTTAAAGTTTTCACAATTCAAAAACATGCATGAAAAATTTGACTCATTCTAAAAGATAATCAGATGATTTGAAAATTTTAAAAAGATTTTTAACTAATTCAAAAATTGGATGGATTAGAAATTTTCAATGATTTTATATTTGGAAAAATTAATTCTCAGAAAATATTTCAAAAGATTTCTAAAAATTTGAAAGGAAAGTCTGAATATTTTAAGGACGCTTCCTTAAAGTTTTCAAAATTAAAAAAAAAAGTTTAGGAAATATTTGACTCATTTTGAAAGATAATAAGATGGTTTAAAAGTTGTAACAAGATTTATAAATAATTTAAGAATTGAACGGGTTAAAAATTTTAAAGGTTTTTTATTTGGGAAAATTAATTTTTAGAGAATATTACGAAATATTTCAAAAATTGCAAAATAAAAATCTCAAGCCTTCTAAGGACACTCCTTCACAGCTTTCCAAGTTTAAAAAAAAATGAAGGAAAAATTTGACTCATTTTAAAAAATAATCAGATGATTTAAAAGTTGTAACAAGATTTGAAAGAAATGTAAAAATTGTACGGATTCAAAAATTAAAATGTTTTCTTTTTATTTGGAAGAATCAATTTTTAGGGAATATTACAAAACATTTCAAAAATTGCAAAACAAAAATCTGAAACATTTTAGGGTCACTTTCTTAATGTTTTCAAAATTAAAAAAAATTTCTGGAAAATTTGACTCATTCTAAAAGATAATCAGATGTTTTGAAAATTTTAAAAAGATTTTTAACTAATTAAAAAATTGAATGGATTAAAAATTTGAAATGATTTAATATTTGGAAAAATTAATTCTTAGAAAATATTCCAAAAGATTTCTAGGAATTCATATGAAAAATCTGAATATTTGAAGGACGCTCCCTTAAAGTTTTCAAAATTAAAAAAAGTGTTGGAAATATTTGACTTATTTTAAAAGATAATCAGATGATTTTAAAGTTGTAACAAGATTTATAAATAACTTAAGAATTAAACAGATTAAAAATTTAAAATATTTTTTTATTTGAAAAAATTAATTTTTAGAGAATATAACAAAAGGTTTCGAAAGATGCAAAATAAAAATCTCGTGCATTCTTAGGACACTTTTTTAAAATTTTCAAAGTTAAAATGAATGTAGAGAAAATTTGACTCATTATAAAAGATAATCAGACGGTTTAAAAGTGTCAGAATGATTTTAAAATAATTTAAAAATGGAATGGATTAAAAATTTAAAATGGTTTTATATTTGGAAGAATTAATTCTTACAGAATATTTTAAAAGATTTCCAAAAATTTAAAAGAAAAATCTGAAATATTTTAAGGACACTTCCTTAAAGTTTTCAAAAATTAAAAAAAAATGTAGAAAAAATTTGACTCATTTTCAAAGATAATTGGATGGTTTAAAAGTTGTAGCAAGATTTGAAAATAATGTAAAAATTGTGCGGATTCAAAATTTAATATGTTTTTTTAGTTGGAAAAATTAATTTTTAGAGAATATTAGGTACAAAAAATTTCAAAAATTACAAAACAAGAATCTGAAACATCTTAGGGACACTTTTTTAAAGTTTTCAAAATTAAGAAAAAATTTAAGAAAAATTTGACTCATTTTAAAAGATAATCAGGTGGTTTAAAAGTTGTAAAATGATTTTGAAAAAATTTAAAAATTGAATGGATTAAAAATTTTTAATGATTTCATATCTGGAAAAATTCATTTTTAGAGAATGTTTCAAAAGATTTCGAAAAATTAAAAAAAAAATCTGAAATATTTTACGGGCACTTCTTCAAAGTCTTCAAATTGATAAAAATGTAGGAAAAGTTTAACTCATTTTAAAAGATAATTAGATGGTTTGAAAGTTGCAATAAGATTTTAAACTTATTTAAAAATTGAACGGATTAAAAATTTTAAATGATTATTTATTTGGAAAAATTAATTTTTAG
>JAUMHM010025506.1:0-16492 GCA_032362435.1 Melikaiella ostensackeni
ATCGAGACCTTATACGAGAGCTGCGAGGAGTGTACAAAGAATATTCGGCTAAAATGATTGTCCTTTTCATCGGTGCTGTCGGAGGTGCGAAACCATCACATCCGATCATACGAGTATACGATCAACGAAAATAATCTACATCTTTTATTGTCAAACATAGACCCAGTGACTCTCCGCACTGTATATAATTTTGTGATTCACAGAATACAAATAATTTGCTGATTGATCTATTCAATTGTTATAAACAAATTTGAGAAACAAATTGGCAAATAGTTTTATTAGCGGTAAAAAAATTCTTTTTCCTGAAACTGCTTCGCATTAATGTGAGAATGACATGTTATTAGAAAAATAATTTTAAAATTCACAATAAACATTGTTAAAAACAGTTTTTGTGGCAAATTTTTGAATTTGAGATTTTTCAGATTTGGATTTCCCTTTACCCTCTGATTTGCTGCAAATGTTTATAAAAATGATAAATTTTTGATAAAATTTTGTAAAATGTAACAATTTAAATTTTTATAAACAAATTAGGTATACAATTTCAAAATTTTGGCCCTTTCGCGTAGAAAAAAAAACATTACGTGCGTCCTAAACTATGACCCAAGACAGATTTATGTGTGAACATCTTCGGTAAATTTTAACTGTAATTGAAATCTTTCAGAAAGCAAAAAATAACTCACGTACATGTAGGAGTATAAAGATTCATTTTCTCTTATATGTAATGCCGTGCAAAAGTTTTCAGACATCTATTTTCCAATAGGATGAGCAAGCACCCTAGTTTTAATAATAATAAACTGTAAATTTTTTTTCAATTATTGATGAAAAGTGATGAAAGTACCCGTTTTATGGGCATAAATGAAAGGCAGTATGTGTCAATTTTATACTGTACGAAGTCGAAAGAATAACTGAACGAAGTTAAAAGAATCCCTGTATCAGTTACGAAATAAAAAAATCTGTCAAAAATCTAGAATTCATGAAAAAGTACTTGTTTTTCTGCATCTATCACTAATCTTGATTGGAAAACTGATCTTTTTTTTTGCTTTAAATTACAAAAATTAGGAATTTGTTTATGTAATTGTTTATAAACGTTCAAATTGTTATATTTTATTAAATATTACTAAAAATATCCATATCAAAGATATCAAAGATTATTTTTAGGAATATCTGTAGCCATTCCGGCGATTAAAGAAAATTAAAATCTAAAAAACCTCAAATTTAAATATTTTGCCTTGAGAATTGTTTATAGCAATGCTCATTATTAATTTTTCAAATATTTTTGTGACTAGTAGTCATTCGTACAATAGTTTCAAACATTTTCAGTGCAAAATTTTTTTTTAACTACGTGAAATATTTGCTACAAAAGCTATTTATAACAATGGTTATTGTCATCTTTTTCACTTTTTTCGTGATTGAATGTCATTTTCACATTAATACAAAAGTGCTTTAGAAAAAAGAATTTTTTCACCGATAATAACACTATTACCTAATTTGTTTCTCAAATTTGTTTATAACAATTTGATTATTCAATAAGAAAAGTTGGCAATGATTCAAGATAATATAAAGTTTACATAAAGAGTTATTAAAGCGTAAAAAATTATTCAGTAAAATATGTCACTTTTTCCATAATTTCACGTAAAATCTTGTAAATAAACGAATGGATAAGACGAAAGTTCCGACCGTGAAGCTCTTCAGAATTTAATGCAGTTTATATTTTTGTTTAAATAAGTGAAGATCGGTTTGAAATTGATGGCTCTAGACATTCTTGAACGAAAAAAGTGTATTTCCTTCATCTGTGGTGCGGTGTGATATCGTGAGAAGCATCTTTGACAAGTATTTTTCCATGTAAATAATCTAATGTGTCTGGCAAAATTTTGCGCAATTTCGCGTTCTTCTCATTCCGAACTAATCCGAATTATTCCGATATCTGTATCCGAAGCAATCCGAACCAATCCAAAATACGGGAACCATCCCAAAAATAAATAACAGGTCAATAGATCGCGGTAGTAGTCTTTGGAGAAATAATATAGAAACCCCAACCGTCGGAAACAGATCGAGTGGGGAAATTAGACCTCACTTGACAGTCGAAACTCAAAATAACGACCAATCCCTACACAATAACCTTTTCCAACCTAAAACTAGAAACAACAATCTAGGTTTCGATTCAATCAATAATACTTATTGGGACAGCCTAGATTTACACTCATTAAGCGCGTCAGGAACAACACATAATCAAAGACGAATTACAAACGATGCCATACATTTAGAAGATAAAGTTAGGTCAGGATATCGACCACAAATTAACGATGAAACTTTCGAACGTGACTACTTTTTGGAAGAAAATTCCCATTATATATGAGAATCAGACAAAACTTTAAAATGTGTAGAATATGCCGAATTTATCAACAAACGAAGGAAAATATTTTTTTAAATAAAGAAAGAAAGATCAAGAATCTTAAGACAAAGTTTAGACCTGTCGCCCATAGTTCATCCGAAAGTAGAAAAGAATTATTTGATCCTAAGAATTGGAAAAATGAAATCGAACCGCGTAATAGACAGTCAGCTCAATTTGATGTAAAAGAAAGGTTAGAAAAACTTTCAAGACTATCATAGAATATTATTGAAATTCGTGATAGAAGACGGGAAAGTAATTCAAGATTACAGGATACGGATGATAGTGACCCTTTCGAGGACAGAAGTAACTCTAACCAAAACAGATCTTTTAGACTCTCGACAACACAGGACAGGTCGAATAGACGTTCGCGAATCCATGTAAATAATACAAACGCAGAATACGAACCCGAAAATAATATTAAAAACGAAACGATTCCGGTAACCTATTTTCCTTTTGGAATGATACAAACACCGTTTCAAATTACGAGTAATTGGCCAATTAAATTCTGTAACAACAAACAAGACAGCGCCGCTCATTTCCGGAAGAATTGGAAAGATTTAAAAGGGACTATAGAAACTGTAAATATTAGGGATAAAACGTTAATTGAAGGAGAAAATAAAAGTAAAGTTAAGGAATTAAAATTCGGAGGTAGTAATAATTTGAGAGGTACAAGAGAGCTTGACAAAAGCATTCCAAAAGTAAGAGATAGTGAAATCCCCCTGGTAACTATCAATTCTATCCAATAACAAAAAATCCAGAATCGTCCGAATTCCTGTAACAAATCCCACAATGATTATTTCTAGCGTAATAAGCATCCCCACAAGCAACAAATTCTAACCCTTAGAGAGCATCCCTACCCAAGACACTAAGGACGAAATAAGCACACAAAACTCATTTAGATTAGGAAAACCTAGAATTAGAAAAATGGATAAGGAAAATAATTTAGGGAAAATTTGTTACAAAAGTAAATACGAGGATTTGTACAGAAATTGCGACAGTAGTCTTTGGAAAAATACAAAAGTTTCTAATTCGAAGAATAATAAGAAAGCACAAGAAGCAAACAAGAGGACCTAAATAAAATATAAGAAAGAATGGATCGATTATTAGAATAGAGCGATTATATTAAATAACATTTCGGATAGTTTAGGAAAAATCAACGTTCAAAGTAATTCTTCTTCCGAGATCTGCGAGGGTATTGTTGAGCTTAACGAAAGTCAACAATCTCAATTAGAAAAACTGTTAGAAAATAAACTGAAAGTCTACCAGGGAAAAGAACATAGAGCGACTCACTTAACGAAACACAAAATAGACGTGCCGACCCGTGACCCTATTAAACAGTGCTACTACCGCGTGAGTCCAAAAATAAGAGAAATAATTTATCAACCGTAAGTGAAAAACATCACGTGCGTCCTGAACTACGACCCAAGACAGATTCATGTGTAAACATCTTCGGTAAACATTAACTAAAATTGAAATCTTTCATTAAGCAAATAATAACTCACGTACATGTAGGAGCATTAAAATTGATTTCCTTTTATACGTAATGCCGTACAAAAGTTTACAGACATCTATTTTCCAATAGGTTGAACAAGCACCCTAGTTTTGATGATAATGAACTGTAAATTTTCTTTCAATTATTGCATGAAAGGTGATAAAAGTACCCGTTTCATGGGCATAAAGGAAAGGCAGTGTTTGTGTTTGACTCAGGCGCGACTCCCCATATCGAGGTTTAAGATGTTTACACATCAGTAATTATTAGAACAGGAAATCATGGAGCCTTCTTATTCGGACTAGTCAAAGCCGATAGTGATGATTGAATAACCGGAAAAAGATTACAGATTCTGTCTAGATTTTAGAAAGGTTAATAATATCACAAAAAGGACCTTCACCCAATCTCACTTATGACCGAAATATTGCACACTTTAAGATCGGCAAACTTTATTCCCAATATCGATTTAAGATTAGCTGACTAACAAATACCGTTTGAGGAAAACTCAAAGCCAATCACAGCGTTCGCAATCCGTGGAAAGGGCCTGTCCCAATTCAAAAAGAAGCAATTTGGTCTAACTGATGTTCCAGCCACTTTCCAGAGACTGTTGGACAAAATTATCACTCCAGACTCAAAGCTTATCGTTTTTTGCTATTCAGACGACATAGTCAAAATTTTGAAGATCATTTGAAATATTTAAATATTGTATGAGACAAAGTAAATGATGCAAATGTAACGATCAGCCTAGACAAATGCGAATTTGGCTGTTCGGGAATTAAATATTTCGGTTTTAAAGTTAACGAAAAAGGACTTCAAGTGGACGATGACAAAATACAACTGATGGTAGAATTCCCCAAACCAAAAAACATCAAACAATTACAATTTATTGTAGGGATGGCAAGTTGGTACAGAAAATTCATTTCACACTTCGCGCAAGTAATAGAACCGTGAAACTGACGCAAATAATACGGAGTTAGAAGCCATACTTACCCAAGCCATAGACGGCGTGAACTACGTAATCGCGTGCGCAAATGGAGGCTCAAGCGGTACCGCATCTCGGTACTTGGCCTCAGAAAAAGAGTGCCTGGCCGTGGTTTGAGCCGTCCGAAAATTTACACCATATCTACAGGGTTATAGTTTTAAAGTAATGACGGACCACTTAGCGTCAAAGTGGCTCCATAACCTAAAAATTTCCACTGACCGCATAGTCAGGTGGTCGTTAGAACTACATGAATATGGCTACGAAGTCACATACCGTAACGTAAGTTCAAATTTTGTCCCTAACGCTTCTTTGAGATCAGGAGAATCAGCAGAAGTAGTCGCGTTCGCGTGTGCGTAGTATATAAAAAATCGGACGTAGACGATAAAACAGATGACTGGTGCTCAAGAAAAATGAGACAAGTAAAAAAAAGACCGGAAGAACACGAAAGATGGCGATTACGCGACTCACAACTATACTTTTTCAGACCAGATCCATTAAAATCAAAACGATTACCAGACTCAAGTCCTTGAAAATTAGTCGTACCCAAAAGATTTAGAGCTCAAGTCTCACTGGAAAACTGCGATGAAATTCAGACCGGACATTTAGACTCAGAGAAAACTTACGCGAGAATATCTGAACATCACTTCTGGCCAGGTGTTTATTCGGATGTGGTCAATTACGTAAAAAACTGTCAAATTTGTTAAAGAGTAAAACCGAGTAATCGAACTAAAATAGGGTTAATGGGAACAAAAATTATTGAGGAGGCATGGACCATGGTAGCAGCTGATATCATGGGGACATTACCGATTTCCAAAAAGAGGAAAAAACCAAAACTTGTTGGTTTTCGTGGATATTTTTACAAAATGGGTCAAAATAATTCACATTAAAAAAGCTAACGGAATTACTATAGAGACCAATACGAAGATCCCTTTGTAATAAAAAAGGAAATTTCTCTAACGAACTACCCATTGATGAACCTTGAAGGAAAGAGCAGAGAAGAGTATAGTATTAACAATCGAAAATTCAGATTGAAATAATGGCAAAACGGCAATGGATCAATAAGAATAAAAATAAAAATTTACGCGAAAACAACTCTAAACAAAACTCTGAACTCAACTAATATAAAATGACTCTAATCAACGATTTGAAAACTACCGTGAAACGGGGTAAAGTGGCTCACCCACAATTTTGTATTTCAGAACTCAATATCACATTTCTGAAGAGAAAAAGTTAAAGATTATCGATTGTTTTAAATTATAGCCGCCAAACTTTATTTAACGAATGATTTCGTGCGAATTTATTGGTATGTTTCAATAAAAATCATGTATATAGAACTGTCGATTTTTAAATTATGTCTAACTTACATTAAAAACTGACGTGGAACTTGATTTGCATATTCTCATACTAATTCTAGCTCCGTAAATTTTTTTCATCGACTTTAAATGATTTTCACAAATTTCAACCTATGTATGATATGTTGTCGTTGCTGTAGGATGGATTCTTAAAATGTGTTGAATTTGTAGTGTAAATACGTTCATGGTGAATATTTATAAACCAAAGGCGGGACCGTCCAGTCTGTTCAAGTATTTGGAGGAGCAGTTATAATGTACCATGAATGCAGTAAAAAACTGCAAAATATCTAACAGACAAGCTGCAGACCATTTCGATGTACTATACTCTACTTTAAGAGAGAAATTCCATAACAGGCATATTTTATTGTTCTTAGACATTATTTGAATTTCATTTACTCTTCAAAAGTTATAGAAACAGATCAATTATTCATAATGACTGTTTACATTTAACAATTAGCATGTATTGAATTTTTATAGTAAGTGGGCAACTTTACCCTATATTGACGTGTAAAGTCGCTCACAATATAACCATGAATAAATATTTTCCTAAGCAATATATTTCGATTTTCTCTTTTTGCGATAGGAAAGAGGAAGATTCAGATATTATATATTTTGAGCTTCAATATTTAATTTCAATTCCTTTCATAAATTTATTAGGAAAAACTGCCAAAAATGAGCGACTTTAACTTGTTTTACGGTAACAGAAGATTGACTCCTCAAACAGGACAGAAGTAACCTTTTTACTTTCAGAAGAAAAAGAAGGTAAAGAAACAATAAAAATAAAAAGAATTACAAGAAGAAATATAAACTTTAGAAAAGAAGAACAAACAGTGGAATGCATAAATCTAAATTTGATAGCAGGAAACAAAATTATTCTATTCTAATAATGAACTGAAAACTGAAAACTGAACTTTCAGGTATACACCTGAACTTTTGCGGGGGGGGGGGGCGTAACAGGCTTGTTACTATCCAAATCAGACTCGTTACGACCCTGAATAAAAGTGTTCCTGGGCCATATCTGTGATGGGTCAGAACCACCCGAGAGGTGCTGAAATCACGGGCGTCGGAACGTCCCGTCGTCAGTCGTGGCTAATCGTTCGCCTGTATTTGGTGCTCCCGCTCCTCATCCTATTTTTGCCCCCACTTCCTGGAGGAGAATCTTCAGGAATCACCACGTCGGCCCTTTTAGGGCCCCCTGATCCTTACCTTTCGTCACCTATCACGCCCGTGTGGGCTTAACCATCGCCTCCTGGACTTTCGCCACAGACACGATGCTCTACGGATTGTGTCAATAAACCACCTTTTTTTATCTATCTTTGAAAACAAGTGCATTTCTTTGTGTTCGTTCGAATCTCAGCCTCTGAATCCATTTTCCCTCCTCGGTAGGCAATCCCGCCATAACGCTTAGATTGTTGAGTATCGGAAGTGGAGTGCTATTTGCCGCTTACATTTCTGTAAAAAAAGTTGCCATCTTTGTTACAAGAACAGTCAAAGATGGAAAGTTTTGTAAACTGACTTCACGTCACAGTTAATAAAAATTATTATTAAATAATAGAACATGGAACTACATTCTACATCATGGAAATATTAATATCATTGAATCTAGACTACGACAGAATACTATAATTTACCATAAAATACTTTAATTCAATACGATTAATTCTGTCTCGAGTGAGCCATTTGATTGTGGATGAAAAGCTGTTGTTTCAAATTGACGTATTCTGAATCTTTCTGCCAATCTTCTCAATAGATTGCTCAAAAAATTTCGACCTTGAACTGTCAGTATACCCTTTAGTGATCTGTAAATGCAGATGAATTTTTTCACAGAAGCATCTGCAACAGTACTTGCCTGCTGAGTAGGTAAAGCTATCGTGAGAGAAAATTTTGTAAAATTGCCTTAAAATGACAAAATATGTATACATTGCCTAATTTTGGCTGCGGCAAATAACCAACAATATCCATTGATATCTTTTCAAAAGCTACACCAGGAGTATCTGTAATAACGATCGGATTTTTTGTTTTTACTCGGACTAACTTTTTTCATTGACGTTGAGAAGAAACCTGTATATATTCCTGGATATTAATTTTCATATTTCGCCAATAAAATTTCTGACGTATTCGATTGTACGTTTTTGTGGCCCTCTTATGGCCACCCAATGCTGATGAATGATTTCTTTAATTAGCTGAGCACGCTGCTTTTTTGGTACTGAGTGATACCTAAGTATACACTTATCGTTCTATTTTAATGAAAAAGTGTTGATTTTAGTGTCAATAAAATTTGTTCCCGAATAACCTGATTAGCTTTTGCCGTTTTTGCGATACTGATTGATCTCAATTTCAATTTTATTGCCATTTCATGAAGTGAAATTATTGAAGATTGAATAGTTCCTAAAGCTTCTGAAAGATTATCTTTTCTTTCTAATTCAATAAAAAGGTCGATGTGAAATTGCTGTCTTCTGCGCATTTCTTCCGCAACACCTTTCTGTAAATTATTAAATTTACGTACTATATTATTTAAAAATAATCCTTTTGAGTCGTTATCGCGAGTGGCTTTCTCACAAGTGATGAAATACGCATGATTATCCTTTTTTATTGTTACTTGATTTCGGCATTCCACTATATTTGAGTATTGATTTTCCTTTTCTTCAGGGGGCGAGTCCAAGGGTGGGGTCTTTTGTCCGCTATATAGCCTGGATTCTGGGTGTCCTCATGTTGTAGCGAAATTTTTAAGGCCTACCGCATTTTCTTGGTTCGAGGTCCTTTCTCTGAGGCAGGTTTATTAACCACCTTGGGCTCTCGTAGCCTTGCTTTTCCTCTAGTTAGCATCACATAAAGTTTTTCTTCGACTAGATTTCTATTTATTTAAGAAAGGGGTTTCACAAAAAGCATTGGAAACCCTATTAAAATGCTTTGAATAATTCGTGACAAAGGACGCCGCATAAAATACATTGAAGAAAGGTTTCTGTGGATTTCTTTCATCTTGAGATATCTTATAGTTTGTGACATTCTGAACAAAAAATCCTGATAGCAAAAGGTCGAAAAATTTCCGGGGATTCGGGAAAATTGAGGAATTTTGAGAGTTCGCGAAAATTAAGGAATTTCGAGAGTTCGCGAGAATTGAGGAATTTTGAGAGTTCGTGGAATTTGAGGAATTCCGAGAATCAAGAGATGTCGAGATTTCGGAGAATTCGGGGAATTAGGAAAATTGAAAGAATTCAGGGAATTCCTGGAGTCCGCAGAATCAAGGGAATTCTCAGAACTCGAGGCTTTTACTATTTTCCCTGAATTACGGGAAATCAGAGAATTTGGGGTATTCAGAGAATTTAGGAGAATTTTGGAGAATTTAGAAAATTTGGAGAATTTAGGATTTTTGAAGAATATAGGAAATTTGGAGAATTCAGAGAACTGAAAGAAATTAAGAGAGTTCAGGGAATCGGCGGCATCAAGGGAATTCTCAGAATTAAGAGAATTGTGAGAATTCAGGGAATTCCGAGAATTAATTATTTTCCCTGAATTCCGAAAATTATGTGAAATCAGAGAATGCAGAGAATTCGGAGAATTCAGGAAATCCGAAGAATTCAGCGAATTTAAAGAATTCAGAGAAATCAGAAAATTCAGGGAAATCGGAGAATTCCTCACATTCCAGGAATTCAGGGAATTCCTCGATTTCAAAGAACTGAAAATGATACATAAGTTGAGTATGATATCGGAGCGTAGCGCGAAACAGTCCTTGACTGTTGGTATAGCTCCTCTTGTGTGCATAAAAAGCGACCTTTGGCACGATACAGACGAAAAACTGTTCATTTTTCGACCTTTTGCTATTAGGATTTTTTGTTCAGAATGTCACAAACTATAAAACATCTCAAAATGAGAGAAATCCACAGAAACCTTTCTTCAGTTGGTAAAATTTTGGGATGTTGATGGCATGGCTACACTATCATCATTTCCGATATAGGAATAATTGATTGCCTTATCACAATACAAGTCTATTTGTTCTTCTTCGCCTGACTCATCGCTTAGATCTTCTTTTTGATGAAATTAACCGGATTCCTAGATAATGCGTCCGCATTTACATTCGTATTTCCATTTTTGTACACTACGTTATAAGTGTACTTGGGTAATTTTAATCACTATGTGGTAACTTTAGAACAAGGATCTTTTGTATTCAGAAACCAAAATCTACTCCCAGAAATTGTTTAATATATTTTGTGGTCCTAGGTCCTGGAAATTGTTGTGCTGCTTTTAATTTTTTTGTATCACGGCGTACCTCATTTTTATCGATAACGTGACCCAAATAATTTACCGCTGGTCTCAGGAATTCGCATTTGTCTGGCTGTAATCTTAGATTTGCTGATCTTAACCGATTTATTAGTTTATTGCCTGTTTCCTCATGTTTTTCGTGGCTGTCCGCGTAAATAACGATGTCCTCAAGGTACGCGAATAATTCAGCATTTTTTAGTCCAAAGGGCATTCTATCGAACTCATAGTGTCCATAGGGAGTTAAGAATGCTGTTTTTTGTGAATCTTCGGGTTTTATTTTGATCTGGTGAAAACTCGATGCCAGATCAAACACTGAAAAGTATTGAGCTCCCCCTAGTTGGTCAAGGATTTCAATGATATTTGGTCATGGATACGAATCGCCTTTTTTTATTTAACCGCACAAAATTGAGAATCATCTGCCAACGTTTTTTTCCGTGAGAATCGTTCTCTTTAGGGTCGATCCACACTGGTGTATTATATGGGGATTGTAAAGGTCTAATAATCCCTTGGTCTGAATTTCGTTAACCCATCGCGTTGTCTCTTCCTTATGTATTTGTGGGTAGCGAGACTGATGCGACATTAATTGTTTATCGGTTGTTGGGATTTTGTGTTCTAATACATTTTTTTACTTCTAGAAGTGCTTCGGGTATGTGAAAATGATCGACATTTTGCGTGATAGCTTTAGTGACGTGAGCTAAATTTTCATGGTTTCCAATCTGAGTAGTTTTTTTACAATTTCTACACGATCTTTCCTGTGATATTAACAATTTTGCATAATTGATTTAACTTTTAATTATTACGGAAAAAGCCTTGAAAGTATTTTTATACAGAATTTTCATAGGCATTTGTATCTGGTTGTGCAAAATTGAATTGTTGTTGGCTTAAATTCATTACTTTTTCTTATCCGATCTTTTCTTCAAAATCAAGTAATTCGATAATTAAAATTGGGGTATTTGCTTGCAAACAAATATTCGCGATTTTCATAAGTGTTCGACTATTGTTATTTTTTATCTCAGCATTTCTGAAATAAATTCCTCCGCCTATCGATAACTGTGGAATGCATCCCGTTTCTTTCTCTAAATTTTTTATTTCTACAAAAATCGTCGATATTGTACTTTCTGGTACCGTTATAAATTCTTGTGATTCAAAGGGATAAGAAACGGTGAATTTCTATTCGTTTCTCCACATTATTTATTCGTACATTGTTTCTTATGAAAAATTCTGTTCCAAGCATTCCATCATGACCGATTCGTACGTTATTGCGAATTGAATTCAATAGTGTGGGGCGATCGAAAATTTTGATTTCTACTTAACCTAGGGTAAATACGGAATGAACATTGATCCCTCTGAGCCGTAGACATTCTCTTGCATTCACGCAAACCCCTGACAGAACAGCTGCTTTATTTAGTAGGTTCGGATCGGCCCCCGTATTGATCATCATGCGTACTGGGTACAGAGTAATAGTAAGGAGAACGAACTGTGAGTTACGAAAACGTAGCATCTTTTTCAGAATAGTTGGATGGGGATTGTCCATGACTGGTGATTAAAATATCTACGAGAGCATGCGAGAGAGTGAGAACGAGGAGCTGTCGTTCTCGCTCTCTCGCATATATTCCACTCAACAATCATGGGAAATCCCCACCCAACTGTTCCGAAAAAGTTGTCACATTTTTCCGCCTCAAATGCATTAGCATCCGTTCTCCTTACTATTACTTCGTAGTACTGGGTTACACAAACCTACTGCTTGCAAAGTAATGTGTAGTATTGTACTACATATCGCAACATCTTCCTGTTCTGAATCTTTTTTACTGCTAGTTTTTCCAAAGTAACCCTTTTTTACGTATATGATGTACGTTTAAAATATGCTTGGATTATGCTTATTTTATACGTTATTCCCGATTATCAGGTGCATTTGATTCGTATTTTGAGCCCCCCCCCCCCCCCGTTGCATCCGTCGCAGGGATGCTGTTCGCATTTTCCAACTGCGATTGTTCTAATCTTGCATCATATATTTCTCTTGAAGTGCAATCTCTTAACATATGGCCTGGTTCCTGCAATAATTACAAATCACATCTTACGAATTATCTGAAGGTTGTGCATCTTTTTCAAAATATTGAAAAGTTACTGACTTCGGGAGTTTCCCGAATTTTGATTTTAATAATTTCTTAAATTTTGATTTCGTTTTTAATTTTGGTGATCTGAGAAATTTGGTCGATTTTTGAAGTTTGGTTTATTCTAAAAAATTTCCTTGATTTTGATGATTCCCGAAACTTTTACTACTCTGGAAAGCTGGGCGATTTCATAAACTTGGTTGCAAGTTTTAAAAATTTTGAAAATTTTTATCCATTTGAGAAATTTTGCCTGTTTTACAAGTTTTAATTGGCTTCAAAATTTCTCGGGTTTCGTGAATTAATTTCATGTTGAGAATTTCGATTAGCAGATTGTTGAAAATTTGAATTTTAAGGATTTGAAAAATGCTGACCCAGTTTTCGACATAATGATGCCATATGGCCCTCATTTCTATAATTTTTTCTCAATAGATTAGATGCATTTAATTTTCTTTTAGCCTCTGAAGCTGCAGGGGTCGCGTCACAAAACGTTTCCGTTGGTTTTATTCTTACTTTTATTTCTGGTCCTAAACCTTGAATGAAACATTCGGACAGACCTTTTTCTAAACCCGTTCTGATAATGTCATCGATTACGCCATTATTATTCATTTTGTGGGTGTCAATAATTTTATCCGCCATCTCTTTGATTCTATTTATTTATTCATTATTATTCTATTAATTTATTTATTAGTTCTTCAGGATTTGCGAAAGCGCTGCCGTGAATGCATTTTCGCGCTTTTCCTTCAACCGAGTCGCATAATGAAACTTTTCGGTTATTCGAGACATGAATATAGTGCTATATTATATTACACGCTATATTATATTTTATACTCTCTAAATCAAATCGGTGGGATTACCTTTACTCTTGAATGAACCAGAGATTCATTCAAGAGAGGGCCCCTTAGTCGAATCACATGAAATAATTAAGATCAATTCTAATGAGATGGATGATCTTTTATTCATACAATTGACGAGAATCCTTTGTTTTAATGAGGGAACAGACAAAGCACATTTGAACAGACAAAACACAGTTGCCCTCTTGAAGAATAATGGTTCAGGTTACAATAAAAACTGACACTTACCTTCTAACTTTGGTAAATTAAGAATATCGATAGAACTTCCGAATGAGTATCTTCTTAATTCAGAAACCCTCCATAGATATAAACCTGTAATCCCAAACAAATAGCTGCAGATAAAGGACCACAAATGGTTTCGTATACTGGGATTTGGGTCAAGAAGGGTTTCAAAAGTGTCACTTCAGGAAGAAACTAAAGTTCGGAGGACCACGCTACTGTGGAGAACGTCAAAAATAAACTTGATGAATTGGTGCTCCATGTGACAGTCTCTAGCCCCTTATATTAGAAAAGAAACCAAATAGGTTATTCGTTTGGTGTTCTAATATTCATGTCCAAGATGTTATCCCTTATTTAATGCTATTTTTTCATTCCTGAATTACGAAAGGGGACCTGATAGTTTTGGGAAAAGTGGTGATTCTGTTTAAGGTCCCTATTCTTCTGCCATCTCTAATTACTACTACCTTTCGAACGGAGGGTGCGCTGTATTACTTCATCTTGACTGTCCATGTCAATAGTACCTACTACTTCAATGATGAGCCATAATCTCTATTATGCTAGCTCTTTATTATCTTTTCTCGCTATTGACAAACATGAAGCTTCCTTTTTGATTACCCGTACAAATTTTGTTTCTCATCCGATCTGACTGGTTATTGTTTTTTTTTCTAGAGTATGTCGTTCACAGTGTTAGTACGATACCAATCTGTGTGTCGTTTACAGTTTTAATACGACATTAATCTATTTTTATAGCGATGCTATTTCGTTTAATATTTATTTCACTCAGCTAAATTGTCGCAAGTATTGATCCATCAAATATAAAGTTACATGACGTAACACTAAAAAATTTCAAACCCTTCCGAAAGTTTACTTTTAGCAAATAAATGAACACGTGTTTTTTGTTTTTTAAAATATAAATTTTTGACCATAAGCTACAATTCTACAAAATGAGATTTTTAAAATACCTAAAATTGCGATTTTCAGTATAACTAATTCTTAAAGTATTTTTATATTTGACAGGTGTACTCCCTCAAATTATATGCACTAAAAAAAGTTTGAATTACCCTATTTTTTCTTTTTTCGATAAACCTATTTTTAGAACTCGCTCAAGGCTTGAGAAAGCAAGAATTGACGTTTAAAGCATGTACAATCATTTTTTCATTTAAAAGAAGAAATGTCGGCCTTTTTTTCATAAGACAATTCTTTCTCTTTTAAGGCTTCAGGGGAGGCCAACAAATTTTATAAAAAAAGAGAACAAATGAGGAATAACTTCTTGTCAAAAAGGTCAAATTTTAAGGGGTGGTAATTTAGCTTAAATAATATTCTACAGGTTACATTTAATAAAAATCGTAAATTTAGATATTTTAAGAATCTCACCTCGTATAATTGTATCTTACGGAAAAAAATTGTCCCATAATACAGGCCCACAAAAAAATTGTCTTGAGCGAGAGGTCAAAGTATGGTATCTATATGTATTTTGGGGCGTTGAATACGAATCTGACATTAGTTTGCCCCCAGCATGTCAAGGTTTCCCCTTGACTTGGAAAATTCCCTAGAAAATCAGCTTTCCAGGGTATAAAATACCCTTGGTATTGAAATCGTCTGGAAACTGGCTAGAGCATGATATCTTCATATATTTTGGTGCGCTTGAAACGAATCTGACATTAGTTTCACCCCAGAACCTCAGAGTTCTTCCTTAGACGCGAAAAATTCCCTAGAAAATCAGCTTTTTCGAGTATGAAATAACTCTTGGTATTGAAATCGTCTGGAAACAGTTCAGAGCATGATATCTTTATGTATTTTGGTGCGCTGAATACGAACCTGACATTAGTTTTCCCCTAGCGCGTCATGGTTTTCCCCTAGATGCGGAAAATTTTCTAGAAAATCAGTTTTTTCGAGTATGAAATTACCTTTGGTATTGAATTCCTCTGGAAGCAGGTCAGAGCATGATATATTCATATTTTTGGGGTGATGAATATGAATCTGACGTTTGTTTTCCCCCAGCAGGTCCGGTTTTTTTCACTAGACGCGGGAAATTCCCTAGAAAAGCAGGTTTCCGTGTACCGAATTACCGTTGGGTGTGTAATCATCTGGAACAGATTTTCTGATCGTGTGATAAGAATATCTTACTATTCTTAAACTTTGAAGAGAAAAACCTGTTTTTTGTAAATTTCAAATGGTACAATTAGAGCTGAAAAAGGACAACTATTATTCCAACCTGCTACCTTGGAGGATGTTGGAGACGATGACTACTGCCCCGAAAGGGGATGTGTAGAATGATTTGTTTTTCGGTCCACTAAGGTACAGCCTCCAGCGTTGTTAGGCGCGCTGGCCTGCAGGGGGCGTTAAGGTACGAGGATGAAGCCGTAGTGTGTCCGACGACCAGTTAACAATGTTTTCGTCAAAGACTGAAAGCCCTTATTCTTATACCTAGGGAGGTATGAGGGTTATCGCCCCTAGAACGATGGACTCATCTGTGATCGGTACAGGATCCCTTATATGCAGGCTTTTTTACGAATGCAATGTGATACATGAACCACTTGTTGATCCTGCAAAAATCCTTTTGCCGCTACTTCATATAAAGCGTGGATTGATGAAACAATTCATTAAAACACTAGATAAAGACTGTCAATGCTTTGCTTATTTAAGTCATAAATTTCCTGCTTTTTCTAAGAATGAACTAAAAGAAGGTATTTTTGAAAACTTGAGGAAACTAGGTTTTTTGATGATTCCCAAATGCAACTTGAGCTAATGAAGGATAACTTACGAGGGTCACTCAACAAGTACTTAGCCTCACCGCCCGATGGCGCTGCTATTACGAAAGAGTTTTACCATCGTG
>JAUMHM010025525.1:0-16492 GCA_032362435.1 Melikaiella ostensackeni
TGTATTCCTTAAGGCCGATAGAGCCTTAAGTAAATAAATTTCCTTTTTCATTTGAAATCAAAAACAAATTTAGTAATCTGTACATCAAAAACATATAACATCGAGCGCGAAGCACGAGATCCAAATGTTTGGGAGCACGAAGCGCGACGACCGAATCGCGCGCCATGTGCGCGCTCAAACTTGCGAGCAAAGCGCGCGATGATTTTCTTTTTCTTTTCGGTAAAAGAAGAACCCTTGTACATTCTTACCATATTTTATGATATTTTTAGAATAAAATTGAATATTCATTCTAATTTGTGTAATTATAAATAAAAACAAAGTGGATACACTCAAGATCGAATTCACAGCTTCTTTATTATTCAAAGGAATTTTCAAAGCTTTCAAATGTTTCAAAGAATTTTAAAAGATTTTATGGCGGTTCAAAGAATTTTGCAAGAATTAATCAAGGGATTTAATATTATTTCAAAGATTTCAAGGGATTTGAAGGGACACGAACAAATTTTTTGGGATTACAAAGAATTTCCTGAACCTCATGATAATTTTGAAGGATTTCATCGGATTGAAATATTTTTAGGGTATTTTCAATTATCCCAAGGGACTTTCGAGAAGTTCAAACATTTCGAAAGATTTTTACAGGATTTCAAGTGATTCTTGAGGGAAATCAATAGATATCAAAAATTTCTGAACATTTTATAATATTTCTATAAATTGCAAAGAATTTCACAAGAATTAAGGAACTTCGTAGGATTTCCAAGTTTTGAAGAGATTTTCAAATATTTTAGGGAATTTCACAAGATTCAAAAAGTTACATGCGGTTTCAAAGAATTTTTTTTTAGTTTCAGAAGATTTCAAAGTATTTCATAGAACTTATAAGATGTTAGGGCATTTCAAAAGATTCCAAGGTATGTTAAAGGATTTCCAAATATTTCAAACGAGTTTAAGGGATTTCAAGGTGTCACGAGATTTTTAAGGGTTTCAATAATTTTTAGGGATACTGAGCGTAATCAATATGGTATTTGAATGAATTCCCTAGGATTTTAAAGGATTTCAAAGGTTTGAAGAGATTTTCAAATATTTCAGGGTATTTCTCAAGATTTGAAAAAACCTAAAATATTTTAGGATATTTTAAAAGATTGCATACAGTTTTAA
This sequence comes from Melikaiella ostensackeni, assembly GCA_032362435.1. NCBI lineage: Eukaryota > Metazoa > Arthropoda > Insecta > Hymenoptera > Cynipidae > Melikaiella > Melikaiella ostensackeni. Next base: position 1,150 of record JAUMHM010025525.1, read on the forward strand.
AGAATTCTCTAGAATTTCAAAAAATTTGAGAGGATTTTGAAGATTTCAGGGGTTTTTAAAAGGATTTCAGGGAATTTTCAAAAAATTTAAAACAAGAAATTTTCAAGAATATTAGTGATTTTTAGGTATTTAAGAAAAGCTTAAACAGTTTCAAAGAAGTTTCTAGAGTTTCGGAAGATTTGCAATGATTTTATAGGACCGATAAGATTTTAGGATATTTTTAAAGATTCCAAGGTATTTCAGAGGATTCATCAATATTTCAAAGGATTTTGAAGGCATTTCAAGGGATTTCATAAGATTTCAGAGGATTTCTACCATTTTGAGGGATTTTAAATGGAGTCAATAAAGTATTTTAATGAATTTCCCAGAATCACAAAGGACTTTAAAATACTTCAAATATTTTAATGGATTTTAACGAATTTATTCACAAGAATTTCAAGTAATTTTCATGTGATTTAAAAAAGGTTCAGAAATTCCCAAAGATCTTATTGATTTTTAGGTACTAAACAAATTTCATACAGTTTAAAAGAATTTTCTATAATTTCGGATGATTTGGAAGTATTTTATAGGACCTATAAGATTTCAGAATATTTTGAAAGATTCCAAGGAGTTGTCAAAGATTTCGAAAATTTTAAGGGATTTTAAGGGATTCCAAGGGACTTCAAAGGATTTTGAAGATTTTATGATATTTTAGAAGATCCAAGGAGTTTTCAATAGATTGCAAGAGTTTGAAGGGATTTCAACGGATTTTTCAGTTTTTTTAGGATATTTTGAAAGAAAAAATAACAAAAACCTTTCGAAAAGTTTAGTGATTTTCAGATATTTAAACAAATTTCAGGAAGTGTCAGATGTCATAGAATTTCACGGGTTTTTCAATCGATTTTATAGGATTTCGAAGGATTGTAAATATTTGAAGTAATTTTAGAATATTTAAAGGAGCGGCAAGAAATTTCATTATATTTAAGACATTTTAAAAGAATTTCTTAGATTTTAAGGGTTTTTATTAATTTTTCATTTTAAAGGCCCTTGAATAAGACCCTTCATTAAATAAATATTGAATGTACGTAAAGAATATTTCATTGCTACTGCAAATATGAATATTGAACTCTAGAAACCCTTCTGTAATTTTCAAAACAAGACGATTCGAAATACTATATATCTTCAGTCAACATCTTTTTCGTCTAATTTACAATTTGAAAATCTCCATTTTCAGAGATTGCATATTCAATATTACGGAATAATAAATAATATTTCAATCATTCTGCGAATTCAATTTTTTCGAATATTTCCTCCTATCATTCTACGCTGGAACCTCCGTTTAACGGCAATCTCGGTCTTGGTCTGCTATGACCGTGAGTCCCTTCCAAGGATTTCTATATCGTAAACAGTCGGGGCCGCATGAACCATTTCCAGTAGTAATACATAATACTAATTAACTATATTTTATACAAATGTAGATTGTTGCTATCATGAAGGATCAACCTTTTTCAATAATGAAGACTAATCAATACAAGGAAAATTTTCGGCGTGTATTTGAAAATGAATGCGAAATATGCACGCGAGTGTTCGAACTGCCCGCTTTGCGGCTACGGAACTGCTTAACTCCGCTGAGCTTGCAGCGTCTCTCTCTCGGTTACTTGGACCCCCTCATCACCGAATGCAGCCGGCGGAAATTCTACAGAGATCTTATATGGAGGGCCGTTAAATGGAGGTTCCAGTGTATTTAGAAATCGAACTAAGCCGTTTATTACAGAAGAAGTAATTCTCTCATGTTTTGATTTTTCCTGGGGTGCTTTTTCCTATTTTACAAACAATTTGACCAAAATTCTCATTTTTGCTGTCACACCAAATGGAACCATTTTGGGAGGGGAGAGATTGTCAATGCCCCATCAAATTAAAGAAACTTTTTTCATTTGGGCCACTTTCTGATTCGTGTTTGAAAAATGACTGGAAGGGAAAAATAAAAGTTATTAATTTTTGACTTTTTCCGTATGCAAGATCGACAGCCATGCAGCGATAGAAGCAATCTTGATGAGTACCGTGTCTAGTAATATTTATGAGATAGTCGTACTGAGACTGACGTTGATTTGTCGATTTAAAAACATTATTTTCCAGCTACGTCATAAAAATGCAAATACGAGAGTGACGCGAAAATTAAATCTTGAATTAAGAATTCTATCCCTGCAATGTCCAAATTGCATCAATATATCGAAACTCGTCAATGTTATCCATAAAATGCTATTTCTATTTCCCACCAATTCATGAGTGCAATGTTAAAATGTATTAGTTTTTCTCTGTTTCGAACTATCTTATATTTTAGTTATTAAGAATCTATTTGTCTTTATCAAGACAAAGAAAAAAGCGATTCGTATTTTTGCAGAAATAAATAAGTTCACGAAAAGTAGATACTCCTACATTCTGAAGCATGCACTTAATACAAAAGTGTATAGCACGAAATTCAATTTTTTTAGCACATAAGTACAAAATAAAATAATGTTCAATTAATAATATATGAAATTCTTTGGGATCGATTGGAAACCTTCAAAAGTTTACAACAAAATGAAATTAATAGTTCGAGTTCGATCAGCTTTCAACTTGAAAAATTCAACATTAAATTATTTCAGAATGGAATAATTTAATATTAAATAACTTTGAATTGAAAGCATTCAAAATAGGATAATTTCATATCGAAACGTTAAAAACGGTTTAGTTTTATTTTTATATCTTTCAAAATTGTAGCGTTTGAAAATAATTATATTTAAACTGTGGCATATGAGTTTTCTGTAATGATTTTCTTATAATAATTTCCTATAATCAATAACTTTCAAATTTAAGTCGTTCAAAATTGTAGAATATAAAATTAAGATCATCCTTTTCAGTTTGAATTCACGTTTGAAATCAAACAATTTTAAATTGAAAAGTTTAAATAATTCAATAAAGCCCAATTCAAAGCCTTTGACGTTAAATAACCTGCAAATGAGAAATACTTAAAATTCTGCACTTTAAAAGACTTGGAAGTTATAAAATGGAGAAATTTTTATTCTTAGGCTCACCGATTTAAATGATTTCATAACTAAGCATTTAAAACTAAAAAATCATCAATTTTACAACTTGACAGTGGAGCATTTTCAAATTTAGAGCGTTTAAAATTAGAAATTTTTGAATTTTAAGTGCTAAAAAATTGTACAATATCAAATTTATAGCCCTTAAAATTTAAAAATTTCCAATTTTAAAACGTAGAAATTTAAATTTTTTATTTATTTTGTTCAAAATAAAAAGTTCTATACTTAAAGCGAATTCACACACAAAATAGGAACGTTTAAAAGTTAATATTTTCCAACTAGATATTTTTAAAATTGAAAACTCTAATTTCAAATCTACAAAATTGAAATAAGGTTTTAAATTTGCGACAGAATATCAAAATTAAAAATGTCGGAATAAAACGTTCAAAATTACTAATTTAGTACTAAAACAAATTTCAAATTTAACTATTTCTCTATATAATAATTGTTGAAAAATTCGAAAAAAGCATTAAAAAACAGAGAAATGACAGAATTTTTTTCGGGAATATATAAAAATTTTAGTGGGAAAAGCTTACCAATTACTTTGAATATCACTTTTCAGAGTTTTTATTTCTTAGTCCTAATTTCTAATCGTTCATTTTGAAATGATAACATTTCCAAATATAGTTTAAAACCCTTGAACTATTAAAAATTCAAATTTTTTCAAGGTCAACAATTTTCATAGTAAAACATTTCAATTTGGTTGACTGTAAATATAAATTATTTGAAGATTCCAAAAATTAGACAATAACATTTCAAATTGAATGATAATTGACTGTGTAAAACTTTAAAAGAGGAACAATTTCAAATCCGTTCAAAATTAAACGATTTTTGAATTCAAACACTTAAAATTGTAATATTTTATATCGAAAGTCCAAATAGTTGAACAATTATAAATTTCAGATTAAAGTTTTATTGATTATTTTCATTTTTCAAATAATTTCAAATAATTTCAAAATCAAATGATTTGAAATTGAAGCGTTCAAAATTATGTGGTTTGAAATTAATCAAAATTGAACCATTTCAAATTGGGAGCTCAAATAGTTGAATGATTTGTTTAATAATTGCTAATAGTTAGAATTCACAAATGTTAAATTCTCTATTTGGAACCTTACAATCTAAATTCTTCCATTTTGTGAACTCTTTTTTTGTAACTAAAAATTATTTAATTTTGAAAATTATAGAACACAATTCTATAATTATTAATTTCAGACGATTTAAATAAAATAATTCAACCGTTGAGGGATTCCAGTATAAGAACCATTTTAATTTAACAATTCTAATTTAAAAGTGTTTTGTTTTCAACAAGGATTAGAATTAGTCAATTTTGAAAGTTTCCAATATTTACAATGTCATTCTGATCGTTTTTTTGGAATATGTAGTTAAGTTTGGAAGGTTCACAATTTATAATTATTCAGTTCTTATTGAGTTAGAAAGAAGTAAATTTTGTTTTTTTTTTGCTGAATTGGAAGAGGGACTTATTTATTTTCAATTTTCTGATTGGAAGAGGGACATTTTTTATTTTCAACATTTTTACTGAATTGAAAGGGTGGAAATTTTGATTTCTAATTTTTCTCTGAATGGGAAGAGGAAATTTTTTGTTTTTAACATTTTCATTCATTTAACGTGGGACAAGTTTTGTATTTTTAACATTTTTCTTTTAATGAAAGGAGGACATTTTTATTCTGAACTAGAAGAAGAAAAGTTTTTTATCTTTACCATTTTTATTGACTTGGAAAAGTGGAAATTTTGGTCTTTAATTTTTCTTCCGAATTGGAAGAGAGATTTTTTATTTCAGATGTTTCGAGTTCGCAAATGTTCCACTTTGGCTGATTAAATTTGCAATTTACTTTTGATTACTCAGGATTCAAAAAATTTCAGCTTCAAAATATTGAATTCTTTATTTTAATGACTGGGAAAAAATTTTCCTAACCGGTAATTGACCGGAAATTTTTTCTTGCATTTTGTCAGCCACCCTGAATTCGATAATACACTCAACTCTCGATTTAGTGCGCGTCTCGGTCATTGCTTACTTTGACCATGAGACTCTTCCGAGATTTCTACGATGAAAACAGTCAGGGCCATATGAACCGTTTCCAGTAGGAATACATAATATTAAGTAACTGTATTTTGTACAAATGTAGACTCTTGTTATCATCAAGGATGGACCGATTTCAATAATGAAGACTCATTAATAAAAAGAGGATTTTTCGCTTGTATTTAAAAATATATGCGAAATATGTACGCGAGTGTGCGAGCTGCCCGCTTTGTCGCTACGGCACTGCGTGATTGCGTCAAGGTTGCCACGCGTCTTCCCCTGTCCCCAGGAGTCCCTGGTCATCGAGTGCGAGCTGGTAGAATTCTAGGGACGCAGTAAGCCGAGGCGCAGTATATCGAGAGTTGAGTGTATTCTAAATTGATTATTTCGAACTTAGTGCCTCTCAAATTATTTTGATTAAGATATTAAGCTGTGTAATTTAAAATTGAAATCGTAGTTTTCTATACTTATTACTTCCATACGTACATTATTAAAGATTATACCTTTTCTCTTAAATCAAACCAAATGTGTGATCTAGTCGTTTTCTCTTTAAATGAAGTAGGTTATAAGAGTACAGGAGGAAAAAAAGCACATGAGGGAAGGATTTAAGAGCGTAAAGGATAAAAGGGGTTGGGGATAACAGATGTGCGTCTCTGAGGTATCCGAAAATAAATGGGAAATTTTATTGAGTGCGGATATTTAGCAATGAATTAGATTTGAGAGAAAAATTACTGATTTTTATCTGCCCAAAAAACCACACTTTTGCCAAGTAATAAATTATTATTATACATGATTTGTCGCAAACTGGAATGAATTTTTCAATGATACCTAATTTTTCACATAAATATACATTCATCGAACAATCCATTCTCATATTATTATTTATTAATTTTCATATTTTTCATATTATTTTTCTTTGAAATTGGTTTTATTGGTTTCGCATTCCCGTCTACTCTACTTTTTCTTCGAACTCTGAAGAACAGATGCGGTCTGCATATTTTAAGTAGTTAATAAAACCAAGAGATGCAATATCGGATTTAAGTTTCCGCACTTTATCATCAAGCCAATTTATTAAATTATGAACTCTTCATGAACAAATACTTTCTTCACTTAACTTATGACTTGTTCAAATTAAATTTGTTGATAATCTATAATTCTGAAGTGAAGAGAAAACATTTTCTTTGACTAGATCTCGATAGATATTCCATTTTTTTATTTACATGGTGAAACACCTAACCGAATCTATTCACTTTAGGTTATAGAAATAAAGAGATGAGTAAAAGTAATGAAGACAATTTTTTGATTTGATTTATATTCATAAGAAAAAATAGAATCTGTTCTTACAGCTTTATTACTTTAGTTTTCGTGCACAAATCCTCTTACAGAGAAAATCTATTTATTCAAATGAATGCGCTGCCATGAAAGGTCATCCTCGTGCAGTGTGCACTGCCAATGAGCCCTAGGGGCGATTCTGAACAGCGACGCTTTGAATGAATTTGCAAGCAAAGTTTTGAATAAGTTCGAAGTCTTCTGCATATCAATCTTCGAAAGGATTAGAAGAAAAAAATTCAACTTCATAATTTTAAAAATGAATCTCTGTTGTATTATATAAATAAGTATCTAAAATACTTCAAATTAAAAATGAAACGGGAAAGCAGGATAAGCATGTATGTGCTGCCCCCGCTAGGATCTAGTTGAGAATTTTACAATAAGTTGATATTGATGTGAGATTGGATTTCCTAAAATATTATATCTGAAAAAATTTTTAATGGGAGTTATGGGGTTAAGAAAGAAATCGAAAAAATTTCTTTGTTGCGAACGACTAAGCCGATTTTGACAAAAAAAGTACAATTTATGGATTTTGTAGACGCTACCCACCAATTTTGCAAAGTTCCCGAAAAGCGTGACTTCCCGTATGTGACGTATGCATTGATTTTTTGTTTCAACCACCCACCCTCTTCCATTATTCCCAAAAAACCACCCTCTAAACATGGATGAAGTATTTTACGGTATATTGGTCGTAATTATTACTTCTTTGTGGTTTTTTTACACATCATATTTAATGAACGAATTCAAAAGTTTCATATATTTTTATATCAATTATTAATTGCTTAAACAAAATTTTATTCGTTTAAACAATTATTTTGTTGCATTTTATTGCAAGTGATCGGTATTTTCATAACGAAATGAACTAATTAGTCAACCTTAAATAACAAGATAGTCGATTGAGTATGCTGTCAATCGTCTGAACTATTATTTGTTATCAAAATGTAAGTTTTTACTAGAATAAGGCAGAAAAATGTATTTTCTTGAAAATTGTTTAATAAATTCTATCAAATTCGAGGATTTCTTGTAGTTTTACCACTCATATAATTCTTTTAACAGTTTTCATTCGTTTAAAGTTCTGACAAATTATCTAAAATTTACACCTCTCATGAGTAACATGAAATAATCAGTTTAAGTCGAAAGTCAACACGATCTATTAGATTTTTTGAATTACTCAAACAATTTTTACAGTTTAAATGTAACTTTAGATCGGAAATAAAGCAGAAAAGTGTATAGTTTTTTGCAAATTTCGCAAAAAATTTTATCAACTCCTCTTATTTAGGCACTTTTCATTATTGACCCATAATTTTTTAATCAATTTTCATTTGTTCAATCACTTTTTTCTACAAACCAGCCTAAATTTTTACCCTTCCTGAATGATATTAACCAATTACTCAAAGTTAAAAATCAATACGTGTAGGCGTAAATTTTTGGTATTTCGCTAAAACTTTAAGCGAATGGGTATTGCTTCAAAAATTACTTGAGTGTTAAAACTACAAGACATACTAGAATTCGATGAATTTTGTTGAAAAATTTGCAGAAAACTACATTTCTCTGTCTTGTTCAAGTCAAAAGTAACATTCTGATAATGAGTAATTGTTTGAACAATTAACAGCACATTGAGATTCGGATAAAGCGAAAGACTGAACGAGCGATTTTTTCAAGAAATTGTATGGAGGTCAAACTATGGAGCATGATAACCGTGACACTGAAGAGGATACGTTAGACAATCCCGTTTTAGGTAACGGAAGGAAAATCGATATTGACGACATTATATCAGTGGTTAAGAAACTGAAGAGTGGTAAGGCTGCTGGTGTGGATGATATCACCGCTGAAATGCTTAAGAGCGGTGGCTGATATTTGTTTGTGTTATTGAACTGGGCGAATTGATGAATATGCGTGCTATGAACCGTGAAGTTCCTGATGATTGGAGAAAGATGGTGATCGTTTCACTTTACAAGGAAAAGAGTGATAAATGTGACTGTACTAATTATAGAACATTAGACTACTAAGTACCGTAGGCAAAATATTTACCTAAATACTTATTGGAAATTACTAAGGAAAAGATCTGGAAAATCCAATGTAGATTTATGCCACGGAGATCATGTGCGAATCAGATGTTTGCTTGAGGCAAATCATAGAGAGAAGTTTGACACTAAATAAAAGAGTTTCTTGTGTATCTGTCGATCTGGAGAAAGCTTTCGATAAGGTAAATAGATCTATACTTTAGGAAGTTCTAAAAGAGTATAGCGTAAACGGTTGGCTTCTGAAAGCAATAAAAGCACCGATGTTTGGTGGGACTGACGCTATGAATGGACACTCCACCTTATGACACTTTAGCTGCTTAATTTGCACCTGATTTTATACTTATGAAATGAATTTCTCGCTTCAAGTTGTAGTTGGGTGTATACTTTTAAAAATAAATAATACAAATAATAATGTAGCCTTAGATATGGTTGACACTTCTACTGACGAAAGGTATGTTCTCGGAAAAGTTTCAGGCGATGAATGGAGAGTGGATGTTTGGAATGTTGAGGTGTGAACGATATTAAGAAAAAAGGAATTGCGGGATACAATGCGTGTAAGGAAGCTAGATATTTTATGTGTACCGGAAATGAAGAAGGAGGGATGTGAAGTGAGACAGATAGAGAACGGCCTCGAACTTTAATCAGGAGTAGAAAATGAATTATATGGTAGCCAAGAAGTCGGTCTCATTATGAATGAGAAAGCAAAACAACATGTCAGAAAGTATGAATGTGTATCTTCCAGAATACTATGGGTTAGAATGAAAGTGAGAATCAGAAGGCTATTTATTATAGCATATTACGATCCAGATGATGGTGACAGTAGTGATGTGAGAGACACCTTCTGGGATTCGTTAAATGATAATGTTTTAATGATATTGTAGGTACTTACGATTCTGGGGATAGAATCATTCTACTCGGATTTATGAACAGCTGGGTTGGTGTGCATCGCGAAGGTATCGACAGGGTACTGGGTCATTTCGGAGACCCAAAAACGAACGGTAACGATGATAAATTGATAAGCTCATGATTAGAAGAAGGCTTGCTTATTACAAATACTTGGTTCAGACATAAAATGATCCACATGTATACTTGGTGCAGAGGCTAAAGTCACAGTATAATTAAATTTGTTGATGCGGATGAGAGACTAAGAGGGATTGTAAGGGATATAAGGGTTATGAGAGGTTCTGAGTGCGGAAGGATTATTATATAATTATATAATTATATATACTATATATATATATATACTTACTACTACTTACTACTATATATATATACTTATATATAATAATTATATAATTATATAAATTATATTAAGGGCGAAGGGTAAGAATTATTATTATTAAGTCAAAGTAGACGTGAGTTAGAATAGAGAATTTGCAGAAACCAGAAGTACAATCGGTATATCGTAACTGATCACGTGATTTATGAACTCTCTCCATAGATGTTTGCCTGAAAATAGTCCCTATAGCAAATGTCACTTACTAGGTTTCTTTGTTGGACAGCAGACTTGCGGCACAATGGCTATTTTTTCCCTAAATAATCTTTACTTGCTCCATAAGACTATGCCCAAATTTCAAAACGATTGGAGCGGTAGTGCATAGTTTAAAAAATGAAAAACTTGAGCGCGTCACGTGAGGTGTGTGTGGGGAATTTCAAAGAATTTCTTATGCAAGTTTTCTCTTTCTAATAATTTATTTTCACATTCTCATCAGAGAAGATATTAGATTTGTGTCAAATTTGACCCCCCTCTTTTTTTGTTGAATATCCACGTTTTGAGACCCCATTAACCCGAAAAACAGGTTTTTACGAATGTGTCTGTATGTATGTCTGTCTGTGAGCACAATAACTTTTAAAAGAATAAATTTACTGGGTTGGCCTTTGGTACACTCTTTTAGTGTCGAAAACTGAAAGTCAAGCTCGTTAGCCAGCCATTTTGGATGAAAATTCGAAAAGTTGGAGCATTTTCAAAATTTTCAAGACCATTTTTTTCAAGAATTAAAGATTCGATGTACGGCTATTCGTATTACTCAAAAAGTCGAGCAATTCATCCTCATGACTTTTTTCGATAAAAAAAATTATGAGAGTTATAGCATATTCGAAATCCAAAAAAAGAAACGAAAATGAAAATTTTAAGCCAAACAATGCACGATATAAAAAAAGTCAGAAGGAAAAAACTATGCTTTTTGGAAGCCCTACAAGATTGTCATAACGAATTTTCAAATTTTCTCAAAGAATCGAAAATTCAAATTTTGAGCCAAATAGTGCGAGATACGAAAAAAACTTGTGATATCAAAATTGTTGCTTTTATGAAGACTCATGAGCTTTCCCTTGAACATATTTTGGTAGGAGGCATAGCTTGTTTCTTAAGTATGGAAAATGATATTGGAATATTTTAATTTTTGAGCCAAACGACGCGAGATAAGAAAAAAATTCAGACGAGTAGAATTTGTGCTTGTAAAAAGTTGAATGAAATTGCCGTTCAACATTTCTTTATAAAACCAATCCTAAATCATCAAGGTCATTTTTAATCGTTTTTTTAACTATTTGTTTGTATACATTATACGGTGATCGCAGAAAATCGAATGCGAATATTATGATGAGAATGTATTCCTTAAGGCCGATAGAGCCTTGAGTAATAAATTTCCTTTTCATTTGAAATAAAAAAAAAATTAGTAATTGGTACATAAAAAACACATAAGACCGAGCGCGAAGCGTGCGATGAGAATGTGCCCGCGAAGCGGGCATATTTTTTTTCAATATGCTAATTGAAACCATCTTTGGCTGTTAGACTTACTCTTTATCCTATTCTACACATTATATCGTTATTTATTTTATCTTTTTTTTATTATGTATTATTTCATATTACATTCGTCTAATCATTATAGACTCAAGAAGGTAACCATTCTTGAAATTTGGTGTACACTTTTCATGAAATCTCGTGGAATCTATGAAAATCTCTGCATACCTTTGAAATCCTGTGAGTTCTTTTGAAAATTTAGTAACTCCTTCGAATTCTATAAATTTTATATATAAGCTTTTGTAATATCTTTAAAACGATTAAGATCTCTGAAAATCTTCTGTTATTCCTTAAAAACGGTGGGAATATCTTTAAATTCTTTAAGATTGCATGAAATCCTTGAAATCGATTTAAATAGCTTGAAATCCTCAAAATCTCATAAAATTTCTTATAATCTTTCAAAATCCGTGGAAATTCCTTGAAATCTCTGAAAACCGTTTAAAATCCTTGAAATTCCGTAAAATATTTCCAAATATCACGGGCTCCCTTAAAATCTTCGAAATCCCTTTAACACTCATTGAAATCTTTAAAATCCGTAAGAATATTTCCGAATCTCTCGAAATCCCTTAAAATATTTGAAACTGCATTATAATCTTTTAAAAGCTATTCAGATTCCTCGAAATTACTTTAAATCCTTTATAATATCCGAAAATTCTTTAAATTTCCGTTAAATCTCTTGCAATCTTACGAAATCCTTTAAAATCTGTGAATATCCCGTAAAATCAACGAAGTCGCTTTGAATCACTTAATATCCCTGAAAATTGTTTGAAAATTTTGCGAATCTTTTAAAATCTTATGAAATCCCTTCAAATCTTTGAAATCCCTCGAAATACTTTGTAATCCTCGGAAATCGTTCCTAATTCCTTAAAGTTCTTTGAAATCCCTAAAAATCCATCGAAATCCTCCAATATCTCTTTAAATCCATAAAATCTCTTGAGATATGAATAAACTCCTCAAATTCCCTTAAAATCTTGTAAAATCCCTTGAAAAGTTGAGACTTTCTCTGAAATTGTACTGGGTAATTTCTTTAAATTCTTGAAATCTTTGAAAACCACATAAAATCTGTTGAAATCCTTTTAAATCACTGGAAATCTTTCAAACTTTTGAAATTCTTTGAAATCTTTTGAAATCTCGTTTACAGTGAAAATAATTGATATATTGTTGATGTATTGAGTGAAAATATAAAATCTTGCGCAAGAAGGGAGAAGGCTATCACAAAAGCCATATAAATTATTACAAAACGGGGCAGGGGGTCTAAAATTTCCAAAATCATCTTTACGTAATTAACGCACGTTCCCTTATCTTTGAGAGGAATTTGTAACTTTCATATTTAATTATGGTAACTTTTTTGATGAAAATAACCAATTTTCAATAACATTATTTTTCTAATTGTAAATTAAAAGTGCAATATTTATATTCCAGGCAAAAATTTCTGTTTAACCTTTTAACAGAAGTATTACTTCAAAAAAAAGGCATTTTCAATATTTAAGAGAAAAATCAAAGAGTAAATTTTACAATGAAAGTAAAAAGCGGTTAATATGCTCAACCTCAAAGTATTCTCAGTCGGCTGGTCTCATAGAGATCCGCAGAAAGCATGACCTATTAGCATTGTCACCTGGGAATATTACTCTCCAGAGATTCGCCTAGCTAAAGTTTTTCGCTGATGAGCTTATTAGCTATTGGAGAAATCCTACCTCAATTGAAAGTGTCGAAATTTGAAGACATTTCTTCTATCATTTTAAATTCGACTTTTCTCAACTTAAAATTAATTATTTTATAATCAATAGATTATACTATTATAGTATTGTGATTAGTATAATACTCATTTGACAATGTTTGATGAGTCTTCTGTGACAACTTAAAAGTGGAAATTTCGTAGTTTGAATTGTAAAATTGAATTTCGAACAGTATGGAAATGAATTTAGCATTTTAATTTATCCAATAGTGATGAAAAGACTTTTAACTCTCCATCTTCTCTCCTGAGTTACCTAAGCAAATTTCCCAACCAACTTGTTTGAGAATCAAAAAAACTACCCTGGTGTAAATGATCATTCCTGAAAAAAGTATGTAAAGAAAACTACATAATTTATTTTGCACTAGATGTATGTGGCTGACTACAGGCGAATTTATCCAATTACTGTTTCAACTGGAGCTTTGCAGGATGAAAGTGCACCAAAATCCGTTAGATACGGATTTTTTCTTTCGATCTAATGGGCCTTGATTTCCGAGATATCGAGGTTTGAGTATTTACGATTGAGCGCTCGACTCGCCACTGTCGAGCGTGGACCGCTCGACTCTCCACTGTTGAGCGCGAACTGCTCAACTTGACATTGTCAAGGCGCGGGCCAGTCTACTCGCCACTGTTAAGAGTGGACCCCTCCACTCACCACTGTCGAGCGTGGACCACGCTCAAAAGCGTAAATACACAAACCTCAATATCTCGGAAACTAAGCCTCATTGGATTTAAAGAAAAAAATACGTGTCTAATCGATTTTGATGTACTTTCACTCTGTAAGTTTAAGTCGAATCAGCATCTCGTATCTCGTGACCTCTCCTTGTTAGAAGCATCCTTCAAACAAAGTTCTTATTCTTATCTTCTCCCAAATAGAAAGTCACGAGATAATAAAGGAATTAAATTGCCATTCAATTATGTAAAACATTATCGTTTTTAATTTTGAAAACCGCTTTGTATTCTATGGATGTAAGCCTAATAAAAAGTATACCCTTGCAAAGTTTGAAGATGCAACCAACTTTGTATATTTTCTTACTCGTGTATGTATAATCCTTATTTTCCTTGAGCAGCTTTGCGCTCCTTGCTCGTTATCGGCAGCTCCTAACAAAGTTAAGAAAGTTTTTTAAACATCCTCTTTTTTCTTCAAATCTCATAAACCCAAGTAACATAGACGAGGTTCTTCACGATTAACTTGAAAGTTCTATAAAGCTTTCGAGTGACTAGGTAAGCCATTAAACGTGAAGTACAGGACTGCTATGCAGGCAGCATACTTAATTAAGCGTTTAGCATGTAAGGCACTCGACGTCTGCGTCACTTTATTTATGCCTGTTGAGACACTATACTCTTTGTACGAAACTAACTTGTTTCACATTTGCAACAATTTGATGCAATCGAAATAGAATGATACAAAACATCATTTTCAAACATAATTGGATTTATGATGTTCATGCATCTTATAAAAATGCTTCTACAAACGAGATTACTATAGAGAATATAAAATATTAATTCAATTGTTTCCTGTTCTGAAGAAAATTAAGTTTCACAGACTAAACTTCATTGACGTTTTTTAATTATCAGCAAAGCATTTGAAAAAAAAGATTGTTTCTTGTAAAAACACTTTTTACTACTTACGTTCAAGAGACTCCGAAATGAGTGTTACCAAGTATATCAACGAGAAATATCTAAGAAATTTCATTTGAAGATCTTCAAATATTACAATGTTTTTCCAAATATTTTATAATATTCGGACGAATTTGAATAATTTCAAAGAAGTTCAATACATTCAAAATAATTGCAGATGATTCATGGATTTATTGAAGATTAAAAAAGAATTTAAAAGGCCTTGAATGATTTAGAAATAGTCAATTAATTTCAAACGATTCGGTTGAAGTTTTCTATAAATTTTAATAAATTCCAAAATATTTTCAGATGCTTGAGGAGCTTTAGAGACATTTGAAAAATTTGTTAATAATCTGAATTATCTTAGGAAACAAGTATTAACCATATTTTGAAATATCTCAAAAAGTATTTTGAAACTTCAATTCTAATTATTTGCGAGAGTTTAAAAAAAATTGTTACGAATTTTGTAAATCTCTAAAAATTATAAGTATTTGAAAGTTTTCGATTGACATCATAAGATTGTTATACGCACCTAGGCGGTAAAATTATGAGTAAATCAATATAATTATATCAACTAAACTACCTTAACCCAATATATTCATTTCCTGTCTCAGACACTTGTTTTGCTGATAGAAACTAAGTCAACACGTTAGATATTAAGTTTACACATTAATGTAAGCAGGCCTGAATGCACCAATCACAGGTAAGGGAGACACCGCCTTTGCCCTGGTATGGACGCAC
>JAUMHM010025563.1:0-16491 GCA_032362435.1 Melikaiella ostensackeni
AGAAACAGCTCTACTTTTTATTCATATAATATGAATATAATAGTATAAATCGATTAGATCGCTCAAATCTTTTAAAATCGACTTGTATGATCAATAAATTGTTCAAAATACTCGAAATTTCAGTATTTTTATTATTGTTAACTCGACACTATGCTTATTGGTTAGATATCAGAAAAATGAGACAGACCATCTCTGTTAAAATTGTAACTCCAAAAAACTTATCACTTTTTTTATTTTTTCCTTTTGGTTGTCAATATAAAGAATCATTAATTTTTCTAAATGAATTCGTAAAAAAAATTTATAATAAGAATCATTCTTCAAAATTTAAGCACACGTCCAGCTGAATTCAAATACTCAGGAATAGTATTCCTTTTTATGTTTATAACGTCATATTGTATGAAATGACATGATATCGATATCGACACGATATCGGGTCAAACGGATATTTGATTGATACAAAGAAATGTTTGTTTCTTCCAAACAAACATTCATCTGATCGTATGTGTTTCGCGTTTATTGGTTTGTTGATATAGTGTTAATGTGCAGGTGAGTCATCTTCGTACAAAATATTTTCAGCAAAATAAACCTATTTTTCAGTATTTGTATGTATGATAATAAACTCTTCTACGACTGTAGCTGGATGGAATAAAATTTGGAGAATTCATCAACGCTTTTTACCTTGACTTAGTAAAAATTACAACATGTCATATATGTAAATAAAGTAAAATAATCAACTGCTCTTGTATATAATTTTTAAATTTGAGTAAATCGCGATTCAAATTGCAAAAATTTCACTGTTCTTCCTAAAAAGCTAGACGAGTAGCCATGGCCAACTTGTTTTGAATTCCCGAACCCTCAGGACATCGTCAGTTTATTTCGAATTGTACAATTTCCATAAGGGTCTCGATATGAAATATTTTAGTATCTATGAAATTTTTTTTCGAAAAACAATTTTTTAAGCATTAAAAGCTTTGATCTGGAATTTGAACCTCGAAAGTTCTAAAATTAAATTCAGTCATTGGAATATCTTAATCAGTCGGAACAAGTTGAGTTAAGTCGGCGGTACAATATACCGAATATAAGTTAAATATTTTCTTCTATCGAAGTTCATTTCATACTCTAAATTGTTCTTACACACGACGATCACAAGCGGTTTAGATTATTCTTGAACGACATTGAATTAATAATCTACATTTTAAAAGCTAAAGACAATTAGTACGTGTGGTATAGCGCGCACAATAGTCTGGTTCACTAGAAAAAAGAAAAAAAGAAGTTGGCCTTGCCTGAGTCCTGATCGAATCTAATTAAGGTTCTCTTAGTGAAGTTTTTTTCAAGTTCAGTTTATGGGAATCATCATATTTTAATAAAAAGTAGCTCATTATTTTCGACATATCTGGCACCGCATCAATTTCAATTTATGTTCAGAAAGATTAAAATTTGTAACTGCTTTGTTTTTTTAGTCTCGTGCTGAGTATGTGTAGCTAGTTCATTGGCTGATCTCCCTCCATGAGGGATATATGACGCCATTCCATTGGTTTCAGGAAGCACTGATATTTGTTCTTCCCTGATACAATTTTTCCCTGGTGGAGTCAGATACGCAGCTTTGTATGGTATATAAGTCGCAACAAAAACCGCAGTGGTATAGTCATTTTGTTGTTTGAAATGAATCTTGCAGTTATCATCTTATTTGCTCTTCTGCGCGTGACTCTTGTCATAGTTGCTGAAAATTCTGGTCAGACAAATAAAGTTGACGAACCCTGCGTACCTGATAATGGTCACTGTGACCCCAACACTTCCGATCCGCAAAAACAATGCTGCGCCGGCCCCAACAGCGATTATTGCAGACCCGACAGTAAGTAGAGGAATTGTTAGTTTGAATGGGGGAAATGTGTCCCGAGTTTTTCCTTGTGCACAGGGACTCAGAAGGGATATCTGAAATATTTCATAAAACGCGTTTCAATCTTAAACAACTATAAATTTATTGTTGCGACGTGTTCAACAAAACATGTATTTGTATGCTTTTCACGTTCACATTTTTTTTTGCAAAATCCACGTTGAAAATTTGAGCTTAACGCTCGCCTGCAATGCCAAAAATGGCTGAATGGTGACAAATGACGTCAATTTTTTTTAACGGGGTAAAAGTATTTTTTCACCGGTGATGAAAGGGCCGAAGTGATGTTAGCGTGTTAAAACCGTGCCTTCGGTGGCGCCATCTGGCACCGTCTCGACGACGCTTCAAGTCAGTTTCAAAGTGACAGGCTTTTCTTAAGCACTCTTTGAAGTGCAATGGCTAAATAACTACTTTTGACTCGTGTCGCGGATTTTTGAAACCTCGCATTTTTGAAGCGGCTTTTGCAAAAAGTACCTTGATCATTATGGTACAAAAGCAGTTCCTTTTATTCCCACTTTTAGCTAACATTTTAGAAAAACAAGCGAATTAAACAAATTTTCGATTCTGTAGTTACAATCTGACAGCATTAGGATTATCTAACTTGTTTCAAAATGGGTTCTTATTCTAAATTAAAAAAGATATTCACACAGGGACTCAGAAGTCACTGCTCTGAACTGAGTCATCAAAAAAAATTTTCCACCATATCTAACCATATCCAAGGGATTAAACTTTATTCCCACGCGTCACAGTTTTTTGGATAATTTTAAAGAATGAGTATCCATATGAGTTTATAAACTTATTTGAATCTCCATATTGAGTTGGGCACATTTCTGTTCCTCGAATTAGGAAATGTTTTTGATTTATTTCTTGGCAAAATACCAATTTGATGTAGGCCTCAATTTTTCGACTTTTTTTCAGCGGCCTCAGAAATAAGAGTGGTTTCATGTAGTCTTTCGCATGCTGAATCCAAAAATGTAATTGAAAATTACCCATCACATAAGATTTCTGAGAAAAATGTGGTTGAAAGCACCTAAAAAATCTAGTATAGAATACTATATGATTGGAAGGGTTGTTATAAAAAAATTTCTGTATTAGCAATAAATAGTTTTATATAGTCGAAATTTTACGGCTATTTGGAACTATGAAATTCTAGAATACCTGACGTGACAGAGCAATTCTGACAGATTCAAATTAGGTGCACAAAATTATGTATAGAAAACCACTTTTCACTATAGCAGCAGAAACTATGCAGGCTTGTGTTATTTGATTACAATAGACACGTTGGTTGACATTGACAGTTTGGAATAATAGTTTAAATATTGGTATTAAATAATAAGACATATATATATATATAATTAAAAAATTGGCCAAACAATCACCGCAGGGTCCCCCTGAAGTGACTGCCATCTATGAAAAAGACACCGGCTCCCAGTAGAACCGCGGTAAATCACACACATGGCCACGCCTCACAACCGTGATATATATATATATATATATATATATATATATACATTTTTTTTATTCTAGCCCGCACGATAGGAAATCCTAATGCATGCATACCTTCAAGTGGCTGAAAGAAGGAACCCAAATTTTGAAAGAACTCAGGATGGTGAAAAATCTACAAATCCTAATTACAATTTTAAGGTTGTAAAAAATAAATAAATGAAAAAGTAAAACAGTCATAGTCATTTTACATTGTGGTGAAGGCGGAAAGTTAACTGAAAATATTCAGTAAATATTCATCACTAGATGATAAGGCATAGTATTATTTTAACAACAAAAATTGAAAAAAAAATTGTTTTTTGACTTTTGAAGATTACTATTTTTTGAGGAATACTTGGATTTATTTGAATGAGTGAAGAGAATGAGTGAAGCAACTATCCAAAAGAGTTTGTCAGTAGTAACACAGATGTTTACAAATTTATTGAATTTATTATAAACAAATAAGTGCATAAATATGATTTCGTGAGGATTGGCTACGATTCGTGATTCAATTCGCAATAAATCTGAGCATTCTCTAGAAAGAGAAGAGTCTTTATATTGAATAAATGAAAGTTATGGAATATATATTTTTTTTTTATAAATAAACTTGATAGGCAATCATCCACGTCAGGTATTAATGATGGAATACCTGTACATCAAGTTTTTCCTACAGAATTGACCAAAAATTACTCCGCAATGAGACCTAATAATCATAATCAGTCATCCAATAATAATTGATGACTGTTTGAACAACCTGACTGAAAATTGCTTTGTGGGGCTATATCTCAACGTATGAACGTGGACCTTTCAATGTAGGCAGATAAAAATAACTATTCTCTAAGCTTTTAAGTTCATTTATATAATTATAAACAAGTTTTATTGTTGATAAAAGTTTTTCAAACAAATAGTCATCATCTGATTGATTTATAAACAAATAATTTCAAAGGTCAAGAACGAACAAAATTGAAATGTTGAAAATAGACAAACAATGCATTTACCAATAAATTTGTGCATAAAAAAATAGCACTCGCCTTCTTGACGACTGCGAAATTATGATAACAATTAGTCATTACCAAGGAATCGTAAGTAAATTCCACATGAAGAACTAAATTCTCAGTCCACAAACGCATGACACGTGAAAATTTTGTTGATAACATTGTTAATAACAATGAAAATAGTCTACCGTTTTCCAAGTATCGAAAGAAAATGTATAAATCTGTTACTAAAAGATGATTATGTTGAAAGGAAAAAGTATGTTGAAAAACAGCCAAGTAATGCATATGTTAAATAAATTTGTTTGAAAAATCATCAATTGTTATCATGATAACAAGGAGACACTGTCAAATAATAAGCTGTTATTTTCTCAAAAAAGTGGAATTTTTTTTTACAAACACATTATGTGTTACAAATTTGCTAACAAAATTGTTATTATCAATAATATCTGTTCATGTTCGATAAAATATTTTCATGAGCTCATGAATTACGTATTTACATTTGATTCAGTTGAATGAACCAAGTTTGTTAGTCAAAAAATGGCCCAACAGTGCACTTCTTAAATAAGTTTATTTAAACAATCATCAATTGTCATTGTATAGCTGAATATGATAACAGGTTGTCACTATCGGGTCATTTTTCATCGATATCGTAGGGAAAACTACATTCATTAGGTCATAAATAAATGATGCTGACAATTTTTTATAGAATTAGGTTATAAAACAACAAATTTTCGATTATCACTTATTTTGAATATAGAAACTCTTTTTTGTCTATGAATTGTTCACATTTAGCGCGAATCAAGTGACGTATGGCAGCCAATTCTGGCGAAACGATTTTCATGCACTTATTTGTTTATGATAAATTCAATATATTTTTAAAAATCTGCGTTGATGCTGGAAACCATTTTGGATACAGTTGGTTTACTCATTCTTGGTATCTTAGAATGAATCCAAATATTTCTATAAAAAATTTTTGGCATGTGGCGCTTCAATACTTAAGGTGACAAGACGAAGAAACACAAGGAGAGCTACCTCCAGAGTTTGAAAATTCTTGGTAACGCAGAATTCGAGAAGGTAACAAAGAACCTTACCGGTAAGCTATAAAAAATACTAGAATTTACGAGATAGTTGGTTTGTTCAATTTATTTCTTATGTTGCATTTCCTAAAGAATATTGAGCGTAACAGGCCGATATCCGATAATTATCGAAAATAAGTTCCGAGGAAAATAAATCGATAAGTTTCCAGAAATCTCTCGAGAATTCACCTGTAATCAATAGGTAAGTTCTCGACGTTCATTACGTAAATTACAGCTTTTCGAACTCCACCTACGAATCTCGCAACCAGAAATATATTAGATATATCAGGTATGTAAGAAATTAAACATGTATTTGTTATTTGTTATTCGTTCCCAGCAGAACGGATTTTTCAAAATATCGTTTTAGTTAATCATTTTTTGGAGGCATGAGAATGAAAATTATTTTTAAATTTATAGATTCAGAAAATTCAACTATTTATTGACATTTTTGAGAAAGGAAAGTCTTTATACAAGTTGCAATGTCTTATGAGATCGGGGAAATGATTCAGTGTGTATTTGTCCCTCCATCCTTTTTATAGAATGTGATAATGCAAGGTTAAGGGACTGATTCATTGAAATAATAATAATCATAATAATAATAATAATAATAATAATAAAAATACTCATCATCATCATCATCATCATCATCATAATGATGAATCTAAAATTATAATTCAAGATTCATACTTAATATTTAATTTGAAACATTGTAATTGATGGTTTATCATTAAAAAAAACAATTTGGATTTTGATTCGATTTGAGTTAAACTGAATTCAATGAGGATTGTATGCATTGATTGATTTTTTTTTAATCGACAGGTTTATTAATTGGAAATTGAGTTTCATTTTATTTGAACTGGAATGGACTTGATATTGTGAACATTTCGGAATCATAATACATTGAGTTCATTTATTTAAAATCCTATTTCGACTGTTTGGATTAAATAGATTGATTGGAATCAAAATTGGATATTGAATTTTGATCATTCGTAATTAGTAGGCTCAGCTGATATATTGGTTGGAGTTGAATTTCAATTGAATTGGAATGAATTTGATTTGGATTGTATTGAATAAGAATTGAAATGCAATAGGATACAGTCAATTGGTTTTTTCGGGGGAATTAAATTTTAAATATTTTGAATTTATAAATTGAAACGTGATATATTTATTGTAACGAAAGTTGTTCAAAATTCGATTTGGATCGTATTAGTTGAATTGAGTTATGGAAAGGAAAATAAATTTTGAGCCTTTTACTACGATAAGGATATACGAGTATATTTGAATTTTAGGATGCCATGAATAAAAAAAAATTTTCCATTTATAAAACGTTACCCTCAACTCTTTAGAATTTTATGGAACAAATAATGTACAATTTTCAAATGCATTTCAAAACATTTTATGAAGGTACCGATGGGCAATTTTGAATGTGAGAACTTTGAAAGTTAATTTAAAAATAATAAATAATTATAATAATAATAATTGACGCTGTTCATGGCTGATAATGGATATCGAGTTTATCCGAGGAAAAAATGGAAACAAGCAGAACGCAAAAAACAAATTTTGCAGAGTCTTGGTGGCTCAGGCGCTTCAGCACTTCCACCTTCTATTAGACGTCCGGAGTTCAATCTCTAATCCGTTACCTCTCCTTCAGGTAACAAGTTACTTGTAGAAATGCGAAAATATTTCTGCCAATCTGGTGATTAATATTACGCCACATATACATGGTCCTAGGTTTGTTTGAATTTCTTTCGTCAAATAACATTTTTTAAAAATTTTTTTCCTACATTTTTGGCACAGAAAGTTATTTTGGGATGCGATTTAGTTTTTGATTATAGTTCTTTGGCATTCTACAAACAATTTAAGACAAAATTTAAAATAATCCATTTGGCCCTTCTTGAAAAAAATCCTTTCTTGTTAAATGAAGTTTCGAGGAAAAAAATTGCCGAAAATTTCATCATTATTTATAATCATATTTATGAATTCCGTCTCTAGTTTGATTTAAATATAAAAAATTCGAAAGTCACAATATTATTATTGTTTTCCAATTATTCGCTTACAAGGTTGAACTTGTTAATATTGGGTCTTACCATTCATACAAATGAATAATGGTAAATCATAAGATAAATTTCTTAAATTATTCTTAGTGAGAAATCATAAGTTCAATAGTATTCAATATTTCGTGATATTTTAAACCTGTAATAAGGATATGAATTGTAAAGCTCAATATTGACAAGTTCGACTTCATAAACGACTAATTGGCAAATAATAATCACTACTTAAACTCACGAGTTGCACAAATTTTAATAATATAAGAAAATGGAATTGAAAATTCGTTTATAATGATCAAGGAGAGCCACTTTGATCAGTAAAAAAATTCCCGGCATTTTCCTTCTTTTTTCCCGGTTCAAACAAATTGTTCCCGGTCATCGACATTCGAAAGTCCAAACTGTTGAGGCCGATGATTAATTTATTCGAAGTAATCAAAAGCAGACCACAAACTGAAGCAACCACAATTAAACTCTTCTAAATTATCAACTATTCAAATCTTCAAAATTGAAGCTCAAAAAATGTGTCATTCAAAGACTTTTCACTCAATCGTTTAATGATAATGAGCAAGTCTTAAAATTTAACCTTTAAATTTCAATAGGTTTTATTTGAAAGGCTTCAAAACCAACGTTATTTTTGACTGGAACATTATTTTACAATACTTTTTAGTGTTTAAGAATATTCTTAATTCTTTACCACCCGCTTTTCTCCAATATTTTTCAGTGTTTTCGAATATTCATTATGCTTCTTCCACGCGCTTATTTTTCAATGTTTCTCAGTGTTTTCGAATACTCTTTACGTGTGGTGGACATTTTTCCAATTGAAGACGCAAATTACGATAAGTATTTGAGTTGTAGCAATTTCTCGTGTGTAAACATGAATTTCGTAGAAATCACTGGCAATTTATGGAAATGTACGGAATATTGAATGGTCTTTTTCCACCTTAGAGACCAAACTACAGGAGACTGGTGCCCTCCTCAACGTACAACACAAACCGATCATAACTCCTTTGGTTCTGGCTTGGTTTTCATACTTTCCTTTGCATGACCAAAATTTGATGGGATTGACATTGTGAGTGGACACTCCACCTGATGACGATTTAGCTGCTTCATTCGGACATTATTTCATATTAATGGAATAAATTTCTCGCATCGAGTTGTAGTTGGGTGTATACTTTTAACAATGAATAATACAAATATTGTAGCCTCGGATAGAATAAACACTTTTGTTGACGAAGGGCATGTCCTCGCAAAAAGTTTTAGGCGATGAATGGAGGTTGGGTGTTTGGAATGCTAGAGGTGTAAATGCTCTGAAGGAAAAAGAGTTGCGGGATATGTAACGCGTAAAGAAGCTAGATATTTTATGTGTACAGGAAACAAAGAAGAAGGGATGTGAAGTAAGAAACATAGACACCGGACTCGAACTTTGGTCAGGAGCAGATAATGAATAATATTGTACTCAAAGTCGGTCTCATTATAAACGAGAGAGCGAAATAACATGTCAAAAAGTATGAATAATTAACGCCTAGATTACGATGGGTTAGAAGGAAAGTGGGAAGAAGAAGAATATTCATTATAGCGTGCTACGCTCCAGTTGATGGTGACAAGAGGGACTTTAAAGATAACTTCTGGGACTCGTTAAATGATATATTAGGGACTTGCAATCCTGGAGAAAGAATAATTTCTCTCGAAGATATGAATGGCTGAGTTGGTGTGCTACACGATGAGCTGACAAGGTGAAAAGCTAAATAAATATTTAGGAAATCATAAAGAAAACTGAAAGACTGAATTGGACGATCAAAATGTAGAAAGTGCATGGATCATACTACGGGAAAGCATCTTCAAGAGTGCATATGAAGTGTTCGATGCTGCGACTGTAGGAAAAAAGCAAGAGATACTTGGTGAAAGGATGAGATTTGCATGGCTGTCAACGAGAAAAAGCAAGCTTACACGCGGATTCAAGATAGTGAAGGTCTTAGCGATGAGGAGCAGACTAGATTAGAATATTTTTACAGGGATAAGAACAGAAGCACCAAGATACTAGTCAAAGAAATCAAAGACATAATCAAAGCGGAAGGAGATGAAAGAATGCAAACGACTTTGGAGGGAATAATTAATTATTTCGGAAACGGGTTAAGAAGATTAGGAAAAGAAGTTCTAGCAATAAGGTAGTCGGAATTGAGAATGCTGATGGTGAAATGGTATAGGATTTGGACAAGGTGAAAGACTGTATGAAATATTTTTTCAAGAAATTGTATGGAGGTCAAGTTATGGAGCATAACAACCTTCACATTCAAGAGAATACGTTAGACAATCCCGATGTAGGTAGCGAAAGAAGAATCAACCTCGACGACATTATATCCGAGATTGGAAAAATAAAGAATGGTAAGGCTGCTGGTATGGATGGTATCACCGCTGAAATGCTAAAAAGCGGTGTCGGACATTCATTTGTATGTCTGAGCGAATTTATGAATACATTTGCTGTGCATGGTGAAGTTCCAGATAATTCGAGAAAGTCGATTGTCGCTCCAATCTATAAGGGAAACGGTGATAAATGCGACTGTACCAATAATAGAGCGAATAGTCCATTTAGTACCGTAGGCAAAATATTTACAAAAATACTAATTGAGAAGGTGTTGGAAATAACCATGGAAAAAATCTGGAAAGTACAAGGTGGATTTATGCTAGGGAGATCATGTGCAGATCAAATATCCAGCTTGAGGAAGATCATAGAGAAAAGTTTGAAAGTAAACATACATGTTTTCTGCGCATTCGTTGATCTGGAAGAAGCTTTCGATAGGGTGAATAGGTCTAAACTTTGGGAAGTTGTGAAAGAGTATGGAGTGAATGATTGGCTTCTGAGAGCAATAAAAGCAACATATAATGGTAGTAAAGTGAGTATAAGAGTAAATGGACAACTGAGCGATTGGTTCGATATAAAGCAGGGCGTCAAGCAAGGCTGCGTTGTGTCCTCCTGGATGTTCAATATATTCATGGACCAATGTTCAAGAATGTCTCTTTTAGACGGAGAAGGTGTTGATCTCGGGACAGAGAAAGTACATGGACTGGCGTTTGCAGATGACAAGATTGCCACAGCAGAATCAGTCGACGATTTGCAGAGAATGATCAGCAGACGTGATATCAGGATGAAGAGCATGGGTTCAGAGATTAATGCCAATAAAACAAAAATTATTGTGTTTGAAAGAAGAGGCGAGAAAACAGTGTCCAACATTGCCAAGATACTAGTCAAAGAAAACAAGGACAAAATCAAAACGGAGAAAGATAAAAAAATACAAGATAATTTTGAAGGAAATGAGAAACTATTTTGGGAATGGGATGAAAAGATTAGAAAAGGAAGTACAAGCACTAAGGTAGTCAGAATTAAAAGTGATGTTGGTGAAATGGTATGGGATGCGGATGAAGTGTAATACTGTATGAGTGATTTTCTCTAAAAATTATATGGAGGTCAAGCTATGGAGCATCACAGCCGTGATACTAAAGAGGATACGTTGGAAAATCCCGTTGTAGGTAGCGGAAGTAGAATTGATATCGACGACATTATATCCGTAGTTAGGAAACTAAAGAATTCGTAAGACTTCTGGTGTAGATGGTATCACCGTTGAAATGCTTAAGGCAGGTGGTGGATATTTGTTTGCGTGGCTAAACGGATGTATGAATATATGTGCCGTGAATGGTGAAGTTGCAAATGATTGGAGAAGGGCGACTACCTTCCCAACCGACAACGGAAAGGGTAATGAAGGTGACTGTACTAATTATGGAGCGATTATCCTACTAAGTACCGTGGGTAAAATAACCACCAAAATACTTATTGGGAGGGTCTTGGGAATAACCATGGAAAGGATCTGGGAGTCCAATGTGGACTTATGCCAGAGAGATTATGTGCGGATCAGGTATTCAGCTTGAAGCAGATCATAGAACTTTACTTTCTGTTATCAAAAACAAGAGGAGCAGGATATATAGAGCAGGAGCAGGAGGCAGTAAGGGTCCAGGGCGCAGCACTGGTGAGGGTGCAGGAAGCGAAGCCCCCGCTGGGGGGTCGGGAGGCGAAGTCCCCTGACAGGAAAAAAAATTTGAGGTTATAAGCAGTTCCTCTGTTTTAGCATGAGTTTATCCGTCGCTAGGTAGCGCTAACTGCTCATGTTAAAGTTCCGGGAAAATTTAAATTGGATGAATGAAAAATGACTTTGAGTAAAAATTATTATTATTACAAGTTTATAGTTTATTCACAAAACGAAAAAATAAAAGAGTTCTAATTAAAGGAATCAAAACACACGCATTTGCAGAATTTCTTCATTCAATGTTTGCCTAAATTGTCTGTATTACAAACAGTCACTAGCGAGTAACTAGAAGGTTTGTACGCTGCGCTCGTTAGCTGTGTTGGAAGAGGGGGCAGTGCGTTGAAACTCTCTTAACGCACTAGTAAGTTAAAACGTAGAGAATATTCGAGTTTTTGATAACATGTAGTACAGGAGAGAGTTTTATGTGCGTTTGTTGTTCTGGAAAAAGCTTTTGATAAGGTAAATAGATATAAATTTTGGGAAGTCCTGAAACAGTATGGAGTGAATGTTTGGCTGCTATAAGCAATAAGAGCGATATATCATGGTATTGAAGCGAGTATGAGAGTGAATGGACAACCGAGCGATGGGCTTATTATTAAGCAGGTCGTTAGATACGGCTGCGCCATGTCCTCCTGGATGTTCAATATATACATGGACTAATATCTAAGAATGGCTCTCTTAGACGAGGAAGCTGTTGATCTTGTAATAGTGAATGTACGTGGACAAAGATTGTTGCGGCAGAATCAGTCGACGATTTTTAGAGAATAATGAGCAGACTGGGCACCAGTTTAAGGAATATGAGTCTTAAGATTAACGCAAATTAAACAAAAACTATCGTGTTTGAAAGAATGGATGAGAAAATAGTATGCAACATTGCCTCAAACAAAGAGAGGATGGAACAACTTAATGAGATCGTGTATCTTGGCAATTTATTTTTCGACAATATACAATTTTGTGCTTGCACTCACTGTGCTATATTGTAGCGAGACCTGGACGTATGAAGAAAATGATAAAGAAAAGTGAACGCGGCTGGCATGCAGTATGTGCGGAACATGTATGGTAAGACGCTAATGAACAAAGTGAGTAATGAGTGGGTTCTTAAAGAATGTGGTATAGAAGAAACATTATATGACAAGAGTTGAAGAAATTTGCTGAGATGGTTTGGTCATGTTGAGAGAAGTAATGGAAAACGTTTAACGAACCAAGTGCATTTAGGTAAAGTCAGTGGTAGCGTACCCAGAGGTAGACCGAAGAATGTTTGGAGTGTGTAAATGAGGCTCTAAAGAGGAGAGATATTCGAAGTTGTAGAAATACAAGTACATGCATGAAACGATGCATGGATGTAACGAAAGCAAAAGAGGTATGTAAAGATAGGAATGCATGGAGAGCAATTGCTCATAAGAAGTCCCTTCTTCTTTACATCCCTTACTTACGCTTATCATATAAATTCCTTGTTCTTCGGTAGTGTAACGAGGAAAGAATCAAGAGAGTGACGCTCACTCGGATGCTTACTTTGACAGCTATGTTGGCGGCAGCATTGCTACAGGCAGGGTTTCCCATGACAAGCAGGAGGACAACGAAGAGAGAAGGGACTAAGAGGAACACCAAACCCACAATTAATAGAGAGAGTTTAAAAAATATATATCGAAACGATGGTCACTTTCCGAGGATGGCCGGGGCGCCCCGGGAGCCACCTCTGGCGGCCACAGCTTGTGGGATGCTTGTGATGGTGAGTTGCGTGATGGTCAGGCGGATCTCATCGATTAACAATCTGGCCAGCAAGAACATCTGCGACGAACGGCAAACAGTGGCCATCAACTGTGCCTTATCGGGATGCTTTAACTGGTGCCTGTATCAAACCTTATTTTCCATAGTGGATTACGCTCTCTTCTGGGGGCGGGAGCTGCATTTGTAGGCCTAGTTCTGCGGCCCAACGTTCTAGCGACTACCGCAAACACACAATACACAAGAGTTTGCACCTGTCACGCAGTTTAGGGAACCTATCAGTGCATGCAGATCCTCGCAACGAACATCTTCGGCAGAGAATGCCTTTGTTTTGGTTGTACATAAAGATTGATCAGAATTCTTTTTAAGCTGCTGCATATCTTCTGGGATTTCGCTGTTCACATCAACGCAAACGTTATTATGGAGGTAATATGAAGGGAAGAGAAGAGGATGTGGATGCTGAGAAAGAAAGGGGAAACACAATGAGGAGGCGAGCGTATGGAAATGAATACGTTTATTGCAACTTAAAACGGAGCGTAGTTCGCCAGCACATGGCGACAGATTGGTGATCTGCAGAGACTCGGCTGAGGGCCGAAAAGGCGACCGTCGTGACGTTGGTCCTAGCAAGGACTGTGCTCCGTCAAAAAATGAGGGCGCGTCACATCTCTGCTCTTATGGTATGTCCACTTTAATCGCCTTCCTGGCTGCCGAATCTCTGCTACTGCCTGTAACTGAATCAGGTCATCTGCCTCTGGAGGATGTGATGGTACTGGACCACCATGAAGTTGCGCAGGTACAGAAACAGCACGATGGTGTTGTATGGCCTCACCAGTCACTGCTTGATCTTGTGGTGTAGCTTTCTCTCTACTACGATATACCTTTCGAGGTGGTTGGCTGCGAATCGCCAACGCTGGCTAAAACATACCCAGCAGGCGTGGTTGATGTTTCACTGTTTGCCGTTTGTCACGATCCTGGAAAAGTGACCGTCGTTTCAATATATTTGATAAATATTCCATCTTTTGTGAGTTTTGGTGTTCCTCTTAGTCCTTTTGATCTTTGTTTTCCGCCTGTTTAACATAAGAAACCCAGTCAGGAGCAATGCGATTGCCAACAGAGTTGTCGAGGTCATCAGAGCAAGGCTCAAGCTCTACCGGTACGTCAACGCGAGAACACCTTCGGCAGGCAAGAGCACCTTTGGTTTTTCTCTTTCATTTTCTTTATTTTAATTGTTTTTTGCAAGCACTAAAAACTATTGCAAGCATGTATTACATCAATAGGTAGTTGACTAGTGCCGATCGAGTGAAGATACCAACGAATCCATCGAGCACATTATCGATTGTTGTCGCGTAACGGCTGGGAGAGAGCACACGCACAGACATAATGATGTAGCGGGCATTATAGATCAAAAACCTGTTCTAAACCTTAGACTCTCAACAGAATAGATGCCTTCATATAGATTAGTTTAGATTAGTTGAGAAAAGTGGAAAAGTCTATATTATCGACATTGCTTCTCCACCTAACCACACCAGGTCCACCGAGGAACAAAGCCCAAAAAAAATAAATTTCTTGTTTATTTTTTCTTATAGAGCCTCGGTGGCTCGGGCGGTTAAGCTCTTGAACTTTCTGCTAGAGGTTCGGGGTTCGATATATGAGCCGATACCTCTGGAAGTTTTTTCATGTACTTGTACCGAGGTTCTGGTGGTTTGGACACCACCTTAAGCCGTAGGTACCACCAGCATGCACTTGGCTGTCACCCAGCCCGAGGATTGTGGGGTCAAAATTATACCAGACTGCCCAGCATATCAAATCATGCATATCACTCTCATCAGATCACTTGATTGCATTACAAAAATGCGTTCGTGACTGATGAGATAAACCGAGGAAGCCCCGTGCAGAATATTCAGTTTGGCATAAATATCCAAATTCAACTCAAAAAGTGCCTTCGACATATTGGGCTGTAAACATATAAAGTCTGAGATATAATTTATTATATTTCTAATCATAAGGCACTTGCCTTAGTCCGTGGCTGATCATGAAACACTGAGTTTAAACGAGAAAAAAGCTGACAAAAAAATTTTGTTCAAGGCATTCTTTATTTTATGTATATATTTCTATTTTTTTGTTTAAGATACATTGGAATTGCTCGAAGCATTCTCATTTGTTACTTTGTGCAACTTATTGTAACTTTTTTCAAATTTTTTTAATACTGCTCTATGAAAAGTTACTATTTTCCAAAATTAAAGACACTCTTGATGAATGTTAGCAGTAGTATGCCTTATTTAGGCTAATTTTCAATTGTTTGATAAATTGATAATCATGCAGTTTTAAATTTCCATGCGAAAGTCGGAGAAAATTTTACTTTTTTCGGAAATCTTATGATAATAGTTGTTCAAACACTTCTTGTATGACTGCGCACCACTTAATAATAAGCTATTCCGCTCTCTTTTCCTCTTTCCCTTCTTCTGAAAGCTTCTTCTAATACCATCTTCAACGATGTTCTAGGTGTACTATACAGTCAAGCTCGAAGTTACTCAATTATCAATCTGACTCATAAAATCGACAGAAAAGCCCCTGGATGGTATTTATATTCGTCTGCTTCATAAATATAAAAATGATCTATTTTTTATTACGGAATATTGTTCCTGTCAGGTCTTTAAATCGTACATTACTGCAGGGTAATATTTATTCAGAAGCACAATTAAAATAGAGTGTAACAATTCAGATAACGTACATAGTGTCAGGGTGGAAAATACAAGTATTCTTCATGACAAACCAAAATCCAAGTCCGGGAACTTTCTGAAGGATTGCAAATTTGTTTCATTCTAATTAATTGTAGAATATATTATTTAGGGATTATTTATTGCAATAGTTGAATTCAAAATTTTCCAATTTGAAAAAATTACCGTCATACTCTCATACTCTCATCTTTTTTTACGCATTGGCTCACCGCTCTTCCGGTTTCTCCAATATAGACTTTGCCACAAAAACAAGGGATTTTATATACTCCCGGATCACTGAGAGGTGCCTTTTTATCTTTAGGGTTGTTTGAAAGTTGTCCTGTTTTCGCAGGTGGTTTAAATATGGTATGGATGTTGTGTTTATTGAGAATTCTTCCTATTTTTTCTGTGATACCTTGGATGTAGGGTAGGATGGTGGTCGTTTTTCTCTCTCTTTCTTTAGTAGGTTGTGTTGACTTGT
>JAUMHM010025615.1:0-16488 GCA_032362435.1 Melikaiella ostensackeni
CAAGCTATCAAGCTGAAAATCTGAAAGAACGTCAATGACACTTCTACCAACACAACAAAAAAAGAAGAATTGAAATCAGCCGAACGAGAGCGCCACACGGTGACGAGTCCTAAAACTTTTTGATCAAGGTGGTATTACTTTTAGGAAGCAAAAAGGATTTCTGTTTGGTAGTTAAATCGGAATCTTCTGTCAACAAAATGTAATCAATATACGTTGAGCATTAAAGGGAATAATAAAAAGTTTTAACAGAATTTGATTTTAAAGTGAATAGTAGTCATGTTAGCCATTATGTCAGAGATACTTTTTAATGAAAGTAAAGTTACTTTTACATGTTATACTGAATTAAAATACTTGTGTAATTTAATAAAAAAACTTCTTCAGCTATCGATTTACAGACGTGTTCATAATTTTAATTATAATACTCTCTTGAAACAATAACGAGAGTGACTTCAGCGATGCGAAGTAATAGCCCGATCCCAAGGGCCGGACATGAAGGAGCTTGCACTGTAATTCCACTTTAAATAATGCAGAGATGCCCAGCCTAAGCTATGGTATGTCACATTAAATTAATATAGAAATATAGTCTTCTATAATAAAAATTAGAAGACACGCACTTAATCGTTTCGAAAAAATACTTACATTGACTGAAGGAATTGTTTGAGTCTTTTAAATTCACTTTATTAATAGATTTTCCAAAATATTGAATTTGAAATATTTTATGCACTTTAAAATATTTTAGAAATGGGGTTTTTCATAGTAAAACTTTTGACATTAACATAATTCAAAGTTAATGTGAGAACAAAAATGATCTTGGCCCGAGACGAATCGATAGACCTATAATATTAATACATTTTATTGAAAATTAAGGAAGTTTTTTGGTCATTTATAATATTTAAAAATCGGTTTTATTATGAAACCTTTCCACTGACATAATTTAAAGTTGATGTAAGAACAAAAAATACTCGACTCTATCCGAGAAAAATCGATTGCCCTATAATATTAATACATTTTATTGAAGAGTAAGGAAGTTATGGTCATTTATGATATTTTAAAAACTTGTATCTTAGGGCTAATTAATCATAATGAGGATGCAAACTGCTCATCAAATAAGCACCATATACTTATAAATACAAACAAAGTGAAAACACCTGAGATCGAATTCACAGCTAGTTTATTACTGATTCTAATAGAAAATGAATTTTCCAAAGACCCGAACGAAACTTTTGTTCCATTTTGTTATTGCCAGTGGAACAAAATAATTTTGATCCAATTATTAATGTAATTCTAGATATTATCTAATTTTGCCCGAATCTCGAGATAGCAGATCAAAGTTTAGTACAAAATCATTTGTTTCTATTAATAATAAAATGGAACACAAATATCTGTCGTGTCGCTGAAATTTTCCATATTCGTTGTCAACGAGATTTTGTTGGTTCTATGATTCCTTCACATTGTATCGGTTTTTATAATTTACACACTAAATTCAGTAAGATTGTCTAATAATTTAAGTGATTCATGGTTTTTTTTTCAAATTGTAAAAGTTGTTAACCTGCTGCCCAATAATCAATTTGAGTACATTTTCAATCAATTTTATGTAACATGTATAATAAAATAAACCATCAAAAATACATTTTTATTCTGATTGGAATAAAATAACTGCAATTGTAAGCAGATGATATTTATATTTTCCAATCAACACCACATGAAATATAAAAGTTTAAAATTGGAAATATCCCTTCTAAAAGTATTCTCGAAAACGAATGCGACGGGTGAGCATCTATTACCATCCTTCGTTAACTTTATTATCGATTCTCGCTCGAGGATCTTCAAATTCGAAAATTCTTGATTGTTCAGAATGTTTGAGTTGTCTACATTTTCCAGATTTTTCAAATTGTAAGAATTGATTGTTTTTATCTTGTTTTACTTCTTCATTTTCTGGCACTTTGTCATTTGCCGGATCATTGTTAATTTTCCCTCGGAGTTCTATGATTTCGGAAATTAATGGTTCTTCAGAATGCTCGATATGCCTGGATTTCCCAGTTTGCGTAGATTCGCCGCCGTTTCCACAGATTTCAAGTGATACAGGTTTTTTAGGTGATCAGAATGGGATAGATGCAGTATTGACCTGACTAGGCCAAAACAAAACAAAGTCCTGTGGTTTCATATCTAAGAATAATTGTGCTATTGAATTTTGAGTCTAGAGAAGAGTATCAGTAAGAAGAAAAGCGTATTTTTGAGAATTTTGGCACCCTCTTCTTTTATTTTATTCAATCTCCTTACTCATTAACTATTTTATGTTCTTTTTATTCACTCTTCACACCTTATACATCCTCCAATTTCCCTGCCCCAACCCCCCTTAGAATAGGTCGGGCGGCTGCTAAAATAGTCTTCCCGGGGCTGGCGCCCCTGGACACGCGAAAAAAATATCGTATCGGGCGTTATCGTAAACTTTTTTTGGCTCGAATGATTTTTCTCACCTGAGACATCGGCTTGTGTCGCTCGCGTCGGCTCTGGGTGACAGAATACATCTTTTCCTAAAAGAACATCTGGTTTACGCGCTTGCCACGTATTATGATATAAATGTGTTACCGAATTTGAATATTATGCTTGCAAATGAAGAACGCAGAGGCAAAAAATAGAGCAGCAGAGAAGAATTTTATTTTTTACAAGCAGAAGATTCTCTTTCTTCTCTAGTAACTGATAAATTTTTGATAGTCTGTCAGCCTATACTCCTCTTATAGAAAATGAATGTTCCAAAGAACTTGTAACTGTGATATTTTCATTCTTGTCGACTTTCCGCTATGTCTCTTCGCCCCTAATGTACATATATTGCGCTGAATTCAAGTTATCAGGTATAGCGTTCCCTTTTGGCTACGTCTAGTCATCCTGAAATTCGGGATGACTAGCAATTTTGCGCCTTTCACTAGTTATCCCGAATTTCGGGATGAATAGCATTTTTCACACATTTGAATAGTCTTCCCGAAAAAATGCGCTTCTATAATCTCATTTCTTCTAATATATAATTTCCCTTATCCTTTATGTTCAGCTGCAAATTTTTCAAGGAAATAGTGAATAATAAGATATACATAAAATAGGAGTTACTTTCAATCGAATCTCATCTCTTTTTCTTGATGTTCATTCCGATAGGAGATTTGTGACGAGAAAAACCAATCAAATACTTATATTTCAAGCAATCTTTCTGTGTTCAGTGGCAGGAGAGACTTTCCGCCCACAGCAGACCCTGTAAAGGGGTAGGAATGCGATCCACATTATTTCTCTAACCAGTCACAGGGGTGCCCTCCCGCCCCACATGATGTTGGAAAGGGGTAGGGATGTGACCTACATTATTTCTGTGACCAGTCACAGGGGTGATTTTTAAGCTACTTTCAAAATATTTCTTAATGATACTTTTATCATTTTTTTTAATTTACAGCGAATTTGTTAAAATGGAAGGAAATAAAAAAAGCACGAGTACGCGAACGCAGAACGGCAGCCGTTATTGTAAGTCGCTTTAACCACTGGACCACGGTGAATTACAGTATGAAGAAAATTAAATCCGGTGGTGATTCAGCTAAAAGTAATTCTTGTTCTATGTATATTTTATTTTTTCCTTCAATAATATGTAGCTGAACTCAAAGAATGTGTGAAAAATGCTAGTTACCTTGAAATTTGGGACGACTAGCCAAAAGCGCAAGATTTGCTAGCTGTCTCGAATTTCGGGATGGTGAGACACTTCGTTTAAATAAGTTACAGTTAAAGCATAAAGGACCATACTTGATAAAACATGACCTAACTTTTAGTTTTATTAGATTTTCTTTAAGTTTTGTTTTATTTAGACAGAACTAGCAGTTCTGCTAATCTTTGGCTATCTCAAAAGGATTCAAATTTGAAAAATACATGATCTTCGAGACAACTAGCCAAATGGTGGAAATAGGCTAGTCGTCCCGAATTTCGGGACGCCGAGACACTTCGTTCCTTTTTACATTCTCAACTCAATGAGAAGGTATTGATTTTATGTAAAAATTGACTTTCGGGGATTTCATTGAATCTCCATGTTTCGAATTCCTCTGAATCCGAAGAATAGGTTTTACGGTGTTGTCTGTCTGTCTGTTGACGTCGTTGTCGTTGTCGTTGTAGTCGTCTGTATACAGTATAAATGCTTTTTGGAGAATAAAAAAAATCACTTTTCAGCAAAACTATACGAGATATGGAAAAAATGTTGAGATGTAAAATTGTTCCTTTTATAAAGATCTACAAATTCGCTGTGGACTATTATTTTCATAGGGCGCATAGTTTTTTTTTAATCGTTACAAATGTTATTAAAAATAGAAATACCACTTCCCAACAAAACTGTACGAGATACGAAAAAAAATTTGAGAAGCGAAATCGTTGATCTCAAAAACGTCTACGAATTACATAATTTTTTTTTTATAAGACCCATAGGTTTTGCTTTACTCATCAAAAATGTGATTGAATATAAAAAAATTTCAGTTTTCAACAAAACAATACGAAAGATACGAAAAAACTGTTCACATGCAAAATTGTTCACCTCAAAAAGAATTACAAATTTTCTCCGAACTCTTTTTTTTACGAGACGCATAGTTTTTGTTTTAATGGTGGAAAATGTTATTAATAATAAAAAATCCATTTTCCGATCGAAATATGCAAGATAAGAAAGAATGTTGCTCTAAAAAATTGCTGACCTCATGAGGACCACAATTTTTCTCTGGACCATTTTAAAATAAAACGGATAATTTTTATTTCAATCATGAAAAAGAACATCAAAAATGAAATTTTAAATTTTTTGGAAAAACAACACAAGATACAATAAAATGTTAATCAGTGAAATTATTCACCGAAAAAAGGTCTGAAAATTTGTTATCGACCTTTTTTTTCATCAGACGGGTAGTTTCCGTTTTCATCGTGAAAAAATGCTATTAAAAATAAACAATTCGAATTAATAGAAAAACGGCACAAGAGGCAATAAAATGTTTAAAGATATTTAAAAATTCTTATTAAGATCGAAATTGAAATCTACTTACTTATGAGCCCTTTCATGCACCAAAAACAGAATAATAAAGGGCTCACAAATCAAAAATAGACTTCCAACCACCGCTTTGCCGGCTTATCAGAGACAAATTTATAACAAATCCAATTTGAAATTTTAAAAAAATAGACTAATCTAATTTGTTAAGTAGTGAAGATAATTAATTAGGAAAATTAAGGTATATAAATTGATATAACATAAATTTATCGTAATAGATTTCAAAATAATATATAAAATTTCGCATTTTGCACATACTTTAATCGAGTGCGAAGTGCGAGACACGTGATGAGAATGTATTCGTTAAAGTCGAAGGAGCTTTTAACGAAGGCGAATTCACTGTTACCAAATTACAGTCGTCAATGGTTCAATGCTATGTGCTTCGTCTTTGTATATTATTATTAAAGGAGATAAGAAGCATATCTAAAAGTACTTACTTTTTCCGTAAGATAAAATCAACGAATAATAAGTTCATTGCTTTGCTGACATTGTGTTTATGTTAAGGTGAGTCAACTTCATTTGAAACTTTTTTGTGAGAATATTAAAATAAATACACTGTAAAAAATGTCTTACTTCATGCCCTAAATGGGTATGCGGGATGCTTTATGGTATTTCGATAGAGGCTCTGGAGGTCCTCGTGACAGGCTCTGGAAGCTCTCGTGGGAGGCCCTGGAGACTGTCGTGGGACGGCTCTAGAGGCCCTTGCGGGAGGTTCTGAAGGCCTTCGTAGGAAGGTTTTGGAGGCCCTCCTGGGAAGGCTCTGGAGGCTCACAGTGAAATTTTTAGAACTTGTGGCCTAATGATCTTAATGGAATCGTTTGGTCGTATTTAGAAACTAACTCTAATAGTTTGGATGCTAAAACAAAAAGATATTGATTTCTAAATATTTCAAAATGAAAAGTAATTTTAAAGGGTAGAACTTGAAAAAGGTGGAGAGCTTAGTTGATGGAACCCAACTTCAACTCACCCCTATCCTTTTCCAAGGTCACCTCTTCAAAATGACCCGTCATCTTGAACCCAACCACCTTAAATGGGTGGTCAAAATAGTAAGATATCATGCTATTTAGCTAGTGCTTAGAAAAGTTTACACCAGTAATAGTTAAGTTCAGTTTTTTTTTGAAAATTTAGGTGATAGCTAAATTTTTGGGATTAAAAAATCTACCTCCAGCAAAATTTGCAGGAGACGTGTACACTACGTTTGAAAATTGTATTGAACTATATATTTGTGAAATCACAAACTGTTTCGTACCCGACCAAATCCAAACGAATTTTGATCGGATACTAACAATTAGGGAAGCAAAGTGAGAAGGTTAATATTAATTAGTCACTCGAGTCAAGTCAATTAAAGTTTTTTCAAAGTATTAGCGAATAAACTCCAGCATTTACCAGCGGATCCACATTACCATATTTCGGTATGCTATTGCTTCAGATCAACCAGACCAGGAAAAACTACGTCTTGGAAAAATCTCTGGGAGGAGTCTCACATTTTGATAAATAAAAACGATTCGGTTATTTTATAGATAATCGCGACACTTCAAATCCGCCCTTTCACAATGGGATTGTTAGTGATCAGCACATCACAATTTATATTAGAACTATTCAGGACTCTACAATAGATAAATTCAATGAATTTTAAATAAATAAATTTTGAACCGCATTCGACAAAAACCAAAAAGTCAACAACTTCATGGTCACGCTACCTCTCTTGAGGTAGCCCGAGCCTTTTCGGAAATGCACATAGGTTACTCTCACTTTTATTGCCTTGATTCAAAATGAATATAACGAAGAGAACCCTTCGAGATATTTTGATATAACTTTTTTGTTGATAGCAATTAAATTTTATACAAACATAAGGTCGAGTTTGATTCACAAATGTTTGACGACTTCAAAACGGGTATTCATATTATAAGATATTTTTTGTAACAAATGCAGGGAATGTTTAAATTAAGAAACAATAAAAATTAATTTCGTCGTCGAAGGTGTGCACTGAAATAGATTAAAATGATTTCAAGAATACGAAGTGTCTAATTGTCCAGCTTTTCTGACAAATAGCTCAGGCGGGATGGTGCCTTCTCCCCCCCTTGGGAGCTCCACCAATAAAGCTTGCAAAATGTTCACGATTCGCCCGAAAAGTTGTCTGACTAGCTACGGCCTTTTAAATATAGTAAGAAATGAGATTCGTTCAATTTCAATGTTAGTTCACAAGGACTTTGAAAACCGACGTAGCATCGGTTTAGGAGTACATTTCGGGGCACCGTGGGAGCGTGTCAGGTGTGGTAACCCCATATCATTGATACACAGAGTTCTTCGTTGAAGAGTCCTCTACAACTCCTCTAACTTTCCCATATCATTTTCCCAAGCTTAGAAGTTATTCCATAATCCAAAAACTATATTATAATTTATAAAATTTTATAAAATTGTATTCTGAAAAAGTGATTTCTTCCCATGTGTTATACATCGGAAATTTTAAATGTCTGGAGGCGTCTGTTGAAATCAAAATTTGGAAAGAACAGAAATATGCAATCCCATTTTTCGGATTTGAAACTGAATAGGGCG
Source organism: Melikaiella ostensackeni (assembly GCA_032362435.1). Classification (NCBI taxonomy): domain Eukaryota; kingdom Metazoa; phylum Arthropoda; class Insecta; order Hymenoptera; family Cynipidae; genus Melikaiella; species Melikaiella ostensackeni. The sequence goes on from JAUMHM010025615.1 coordinate 7,601, forward strand.
GATCACTGCCCTTTATAAAAAAAGTGATTCTGGACCACACTAATGTCGATTTCTTGTCGATGCTACCTCGGTTTCTAAATTCCTATTGTGTACCTTTAAAGTCTTGTGAATTTGGCCGTAAAATAAATTATTCGGCATTGCCTTTAACGCACTTTGAGTCAAATAGAATTGTTATGGATTAAAATGATGACAATTATACTTTACGGAAGGAATTAAATTGACTTCAACATTTGTCCTCGCCTTATGGCATTAAATATGATTAACTTTTCTTCAGTTTCTAGCCTCTTCAACAGAATTAATATGTAGCTATTCATTGACATAAATCATCATGGGATTAGACAGGGTTGAAGTGAGACGCAAATATTTGAAGATGATATAAGAAACTAAAACATTAACGGCAGAATGCGATATTAATTTGGATTCAAACCGTGGATAATTTGACCATTATTTGAGTAATTTTAATCAATGTAAATGCACCCCTCCCTGCCGCATTATGTGTTGCTACACGAGATTCGGACAGTGCTGGAACGTAATTTTGAATCCAGAAGCGCAGCGGTTAAAAAAGTGATTTTGTCGGAGTGCGCAAGCGCAGTTTTTAATGAAAATTACTTTTTCGCACGGTTCCAGTGATGTCACGTAAACTAAAAATTCTATGTATATACCTGTATATATGGGCAACTGCACGAAAAGTCTCATTTTCAGCACAAAAAAAAACGTTGAAAACATAGTTTGGAGCACCTCTTTCAAACTATTTTCACACATTATACATGCACAAAGAATTTTTTAAGATTGGTCACTTACATTGCGCATGTGCATAAGTTACAAAAATACATTTTCTGATGAATTAAAATTTTGTTTATAATTGACTGAATGAAGAGCAGAAAATCATTTCGAGTTGGTTTTTCAAGTTTTATGTTCGGGATAGTGTGCTTTAAGAAGTCTTGGAGTAAAGTACGATGACGGAGGGGACATTTTTTCACTAATTTGAAATTTTCAATATCTGAATGCGTGATACTCCGACAGTTTTAGTAGCACATCTTTTTCCTTTGTATGGTGTCTACCTGACGCCTAAATCTAATGAAAAATCGAAGGATTTTCGACCTAAATAGATGCGCGCACTTTTCGCACCTACAGATGTCGAAGGGGCCATTTGAATTTTAAAAAGTGTCACGACTTTGTGGTTTTTTCTCGACTTTAAAATCAAAGCACAGTCTCAAATATATGGAATTTCTCAGAATTTTTCAATTTTGCGTAGAAGAGCCGTGAGCATGCAAAGCATTCAATTTGTAACGGATGACAAATATTATACAGGTATAGTTTTGAAATTCGGTCTAGCTATTTTGTGTTAAATCTTTTCATGAGGGTTACTGTAATGACCATAAGCTTTTATTTCTACTTCAGGGAGTCTATCTGTTAATTTTCATGCAGTATAACTTGACTTGTAAGTGTGGGATGACCTATAAAAGCAGGGTGGCAGAAAAATGACACTTTCAGTGGAAACGTCCACATGTGTTACAAAAAAGAATTGATTTAATTGTTATCGACATTTTCATGTACAAATAAATAAATTGATACTTTGATACAAGAATACAAGAAGATTCCTCTTCTTGTGCAGTGCACCTTAAAATAACTAATTTTTAAGTTCATAGCCCTGATCTTTAAATGACGGAAAGGTTTAAAAATTGAGAGTAGTACCTCTGTAAATTCACTTCAGGAAACTGCTGTCAACGTCAAGCAGACGAATCGAGTTTAAAATCTTTCATATATTATATACTACGTCAGAATGTGGTATGCAGTTCGCCTGCTTCGAATAAGAGGCTATTTTAATCTTATTTGTATCTTTGTAATTTATTTTGAAGTTGTAAATATATAAGGTACGAATTTTTTCTAATATCAGTAAAAGTCAAGTATAATATATAAAATATATCTTCACATTTTAATATACTACTGTGTTTTTAAGTGACTTTGAATAAAATTTCAATTTGGAGTGTTGCGTTTCAGATATTTCTCCAGCTTCAGATTTTCACGAAATTTGAAGAACGCAGCAAGTTCCTGTTGCGGAACAAAGATACCTAGAGAGTTTCCTGCTTTATACTGTAGCAAGTAAAGCACACTATCATATCTTATTTCACACGGCACCAAACATGAAAGGCCTGGAGCTTGTAATCTTCAACTAATGAACTCGTATGAGAATCTACGAGATACCACTAAGTTTCCCCAGATAGAAACTACTTTTTAATTATTTGCTACAGAAACTTCTACCTTGAGAAATTAGAAAATTTTATACCTTTTTATAGAAGACATTCGAAAATTAAGGAGCAAATTCATCAATTGGAAACAGGCTTTAGAATTTTTTTATTTGTTAGCTTTAGTTTGCAGTATATTCCACATAAAAGGCTTACTTGCAAATATTAAAAAACTGTTAAAACCACTACTTAAGAAACAAATTTATGGACCAAAAAATTCAAGTCTTGACCATTTGTTTACGTGACTTGTTTGTGAAAATAATATCTAAATACATTTTCTCGACGTTACTGTTGTTAACCAGTGCCTCAAATTTGCACATTTTTTGGACAAGAATCTTTGCTGTCAGACTTTTCATTCTATTTTGCGTTGTTTAGCTATAAATTTGTTTTTTTATCTGATTTTATAGAATTTTTCACATTTAAACAAGAACTATTAGCCCTAGCAAAGAACTTCATTTTTTCTGAGTAGAAGATAATTTTTCTTTCATAATTGCTTTACATAATAACTGATAAAATGGAAGGCTGCTGGTCGATATGTATGGTGCTCGTAAAAATTGTTCTCTTTTGGCATTGAAAGGATCCCTGATTTTTGGCAAATTGTACAGTTATACAATTTGAAATAAATTGACCAATATCCTAAGGGTTCGTAGAGCTAAAAGAAACTATAACATTTCTTACACTCAAAGCTACACCAAATTCGGCGTACCTTTGAGGATCAACGTTTTTAGGTGTTTACTTAAATCAAAAGATAATTTCTTTATTTTAATAATTGAGTTACACGGCTTAACAAAACGATTATCTTAAATCAATGCAGTATCGGACAACTTAGCATATAGCATCCTTGCACGTGCCTAAATATGCACCTCGATGGCCAGATGTCAAACTATGCATTTGCCCATCTGTGCACATTGAAAATGAAACGTGCACAGTTGTTCAAGTGCCATCTGTGCAGTCTAAATTTAAGCGTGCATGGTTAGTACTTGGTGCACCATCTACATCACGTACACCACGTAAGCCATATACACCACGTACAGAATGTACATCACATACACTATGTACACCTTGTGCATCTTGTACACCATGTACCATTATTGGGACCATCACGATTACTGGGACCTTCATAATACAATCCTAATTTGCAGTTTTGGTGATTTAAACTACGTATATTAAAAGCACAGATTATTGCCATATTAATATATTGATCAAATAAATATTTTACAGTAGGAACAAGTTGTTGATTTAACGGTAATTGAGTGTTTGAATAATAAAATGGTAATATATATTTCAGCATGTCACTAATGGGATAGTAAAAACATCACAAGTTTATTTTAATAAAGTCAGTTTGGGAAATTTTAAGTAATTTTTTAGTGATATCAGTTGATAATCGATTAGTGAAATTTTGTTGTTGAATGTTTTCGAAATGAAATGGTACACGTGACGCTTGTCAGGTGCATGCTATTGTATTTATCGAACTTCGTTGTGTTTCTGCGAGTGCAGAAGTATCAAAGGGAATATTTTTAAAGTGAATGAGGTAAGGTGAAATAGATTAATCGCGTGAATAATTCTTTTTTTTATTCTGATGCAGAAACTTAACTTGTAAATATATTGTGTTGATAAAGGCGACTTTGTTCTATTGACAAGTTTCACAGTACTGCCTCCTCATTGTTTCGACAAAGTTGAAAATGTTATACAATGCGTTCTTTTCATTAACATATACAGCCCTCAATAAATTTATATATTTTCACGATGCAGTTAGTAGTTTTTCACTATCGAATTACTAAATATTTCAACTAAAACAATTTTTTATTTTCTACTAATCTTAAGTGGCGCAGTTCTCTCTAAATAAATTAGTAAGATTCCACTATAATTAGTGGAATTCCTCTAATTTAGATTTAGAGGGTATATTCAAAAAAACTTTTATTTCATCTAGAAATAATTACCTTGGTTTAAAATAATGAGATCAAATAATATATTTCTCACATTCTAGACCGTACTTTATTTGAATCAAATTTTGTTTTCAAATAGAGCGAATAGTATCAAAGAAATTGTTTCTTTAATTCAAAGAAGGAAAAAAACGTTATTATTTAAAATTAAACAAATTTTACAAGAAATACATGCTTTCACGTTCAATTCAAATAAAATAAAGTAAAACAGCAATCTCAAAATGAACATAACTTTTCTCTAAGTGTAAACCTCTGAAAGAAAGTCATTATAATTAATAAAATGCTTGATATGCCAAAATGCCTTCCGCAAGGTAACCAAATTTAATGTAACGTATATCTAATAATTTTGTATCGTGTACTTAAAGTCTTTCATGAAGAAAAACGTATCCTCTCTATTATATTATTTCTAATATTTATTCAACTTTACTCTTGCAATCGTTGGCATACAATTTGAATAATTCTTATTTATTAATACATATTTTGATCTTTAAAAGGTCATAAATAAACTAGATCTTTCTTCTGTTACCATGTAACAGGTGTAAATGATTTTGTTACCTAAAATGAATGTTACGTTGGTGTTAATTTTTCTAAGAAAATTCCCTGGCTCTAAATAATTGATAAGATATGTAAAGTTTGGAAAAATCCTTGAAATGAATATTTATTTGAAATAATGAATATTATATTGTTGATGATTATATTTCATGTTCCTTGTGGTGGGTGTGAAACCCATTCAAATTCCATTGGTAAATATTTATAAATTAATTTTCATCCATAGACCATCGTCCGAATGAATGATTGACCCAGTCTTCTTCTTGGTGATTCGTTTGGAATGCTTTGGGATTGGGAGTTGACTTGTGAATCTTCTTGAGTTTATTGATTATTTTCGCGAACCTAATTTAGATTTTTCATTCTTTTAAGAGAGGATAGAGGTTTTCAAATGTGGTAATCAATCTTGTAGTGATGCCTGTGTAGTACGTGACAATTGAAGAGATATCATCTGCTCCTTGACAGTTTACTACTAATAATTTGAGTTGGTTAAAGTTTAACACGTACTCAAAAGGATTAGGACTAGATTTCCTTTTGTGGGAAGCAACATTTCTTTAAGGGAGGTACATAGAATTTTTTTTTGAGCATCGTCGCTAACTTTAGGTTTCTTGGTGGGTTTCTTGAATAAACTCATAGGAGGGGCATCTTGATTTTGCGCTTTTTATTTTAGTTTGTTACCTGTAGTGTGTTTCTAAGTTTTTTTAGACGATGATAAAGGACAATATTTTGGTGTGGTTTGAGAATATTTATGGTAGGACACGGGGACGATTCTATTTCCTGTACCGGTTCACTTTGACTTTCGTCAAAGGAAGCAATTTGGAAGCAATTTTTAATCTTTCTGTTTAAAATTGGTTTTATAAGATTTTGCGCGAAATGACGGATAATGCACTTCATACAATTAATTTTTTGAGTGGATTGATAAGTTTGAAATCCTTGATTATTCAATCCTTTAGCTTAATCCCATCTGCTGCATCAATTAGAATTTCTTGGACCAGGTCTCGCTACCATACAGCATAATGGGTGCAAGCACAGAATTATATATTGCAATTTTAGCTTTATTCATTACATTCTCACTTTTAGTAATAGCTCGTGCACTGCCGAAAATCTTTCTACCCTGGCTAGTACGTCTGGATATCTCTGCATCTATCTTTCCGTAAGCAGTATATAAACTTCCAAGATACACGAAATCATCACCTTGTCCTATTTTCTCTTCGTTTAAGACAATGTTGCATTCTGTTTGATTACCAAATGCATAGGAGACTTTTTGTTTACTCTTATACTTTTTTCTATGATCTGTCTTAAGCTAAATATATGATCCACCAGATCTATCCACGGGTATCATAGAATAGTCAATTACAATTTAAGCATTTACAAACTGTATTTGTTTTCGTTTCACAATTTATACTAATTTTTAGAAAAATTGCACTTCTCGAGCCCAGTTCTCATACCTCGTATTTTTCGGATACCCACACACTATGAGAGTGTACACGATGGATCTAAATCGGTACTTCCGTCACGTAACATTTTTTTTGTGCCACTCAAGCGTCGGACAGATTGTGATAACTGTTTCATGTTCTTGATTACAGATCAAAGAGAGGAGGAGAGTCTCGTGTTAGTTTCTATTGATGTTAATCTGAGACCGTTAAAATATATTTAGTATTCCATGAGTGTGAGCGAAACTTAATTTAAAATTGCGCATCTGGAAACGCGCAACCCGAAGGCTATGCACTAAATCTGATTTCATTTTCCTTCCATTGTGCACTATGCACAATCGCTTTCCCAACCCTTTGTGTACCATAACTGCAGATTTGAACAAGCTATTGCGCGAAGACTTGTGTAATTGAGTATACCTTTTCTTCCCTTCCGTGGAATATCTTCGGTATAAATATCGTTCCACAGTATCTAGTTTGAAAGTTAAAAGTACGAAACTAATATTCAGTATCATAAAGTACAAAATAAGGGTACTAAATATTGATTAAATCTGGAATATAATAATCTATATAACGCACGCCAGTATTAACCAATTTTCACTGGTAAGTTGCTTGCCAATCCCGGTTCTTCTTTAATTCTTTTTTGGGAATGCCTTTCGAGTATTTCATGCCAAAAAATAAAGAAAATCGTTAGGTGGTCTTTCGAAATAAGTCAGTTTTTTTACTTTTTAAGTAGTTTCTTCCAAAGCCTGACCTGAAGACAGCTCTTTTTTGCAATTTCATTTGTTCAAATAATTTCATTTGGTACCTTTTCTTTTATTTAGTCGACTTGTGCAATCATTTCATAGTTACGTGAAAAGGGTGGAAAAATCAGTTTTTCAGAAATTGCTTGTTTCCGGAGCATTTTGTCAAAATTCATTCTATGACTAGAAATAAAGTGCATAAAATTCCCCACAAAATTAGAAAAGAAAGAATGTTCGAGCTTCAATAGCTCAAGTGATATTGCCATAACAAGCGGATCTTGAAGCAAAATTTGATAAATATTTTAGATTTTCTTTGAAATATCTCAATTTTGGTACATTATTACATGAAAGCGTGTTTGAAAAGTATTTATAGATTTAAGAGTAGAATAAATTCTTCAATCCGATCAGGTTTCTCAAATTTTATTTGAATGCTCGAGCTTCCAACTCTAGTATTGAGTCCTTTTCAAGAGATGATTGAAATAGGTGCAAAGTACTGTATCATATTTTTGATAAATCTATTTTGTTGTTGAAATTTTGATAAAATATATAAAATGTCAAATATAAATGTAATCACTGACACACGTATAATAAGACGTCATTCCACGGTCAGAGTCAATATGATACTATGATATGATATACAGGTATATATATCATTTTATCAAAATTACAACAACAAAATGGATTTATCAAAAATATGATACACTACTTTGCACCTATTTCAATCATCTCTTGAAAAGGACTCAATACTAGAGTCGGAAGCTCGAGCATTTAAATAAAATTTGCAAAACCTGATCGGATTGATGAATTCATTCTACTCTTAAATCTACAAAATCCCCCGATCGTATTCAATATCTGACATAATGAAAAATATTTAGTTATTTATTAACAAAAAACCACATTTAGTATTTCTTTTACTTTGAATATTTCAGAGATTCCGGAATAAGATTTGAGTTATCTAGCTTTCCTAAAATTTCATATAGAAACGGGGAATAATAGGTGTCAATCTTTTGCCAAAAGGACATACTTTAAAATTCAAAATTCAGCTCTTGTGTCATACATTTCTCTATAAATACAAAACCAATTTCTTTGCATTTATATTATACCTCAGTTCAATTTAGTTTAGTTTGTTGGCGGGGGGGCCGTTAGGGGCGCCCCTGGTGCTCAGGATATAAAGCCTGTTGTGCCACATCCTTAACAGTTCGCTAATAGTGGTCGATTTCAAACCTTTTGATGGAGCCCAGGATGTCAACCACTGTTTGCGTTGCAATTTTCTCGGGTTCCATAAAATGGGCCCTAAGGGTTTGTTGCCTGAGCCTGGCTAGTCCCGGGCACTGGCATAGGACATGCGGGGATGTATCGTCATCCCTGCCCCATTTTCTGAACTCTGTTTCCTCAGATCTCTCTTCAGTAACCTCAAGATTTCCCTAGCTCTGCCCAACCTGTATGTATAGTGTTCTTGTAGGATTTCGCCTGTCGGCAACCCTGGGGTTGTTCTCAATACTCCCGGTGCTTCGTCCGGATCCAGCTTTCGATGGCTATCTCGATGCAGCAGGACGCTAGTCCTAGTACTGGTTCCGGGCCTATGTATTCACTTGCTGTGCCGCTCTTCGACAGCTGGTCCGCTTTTTCGTTGCCTCTGATCTCTGTGTGACCAGAAACCCATATGAGGGTCACGTTATTTTTTTCTGACAGTTCGTTAAATGCCTTTTTGCATTGCCAAACCGGCTCTGATATTATTTTCGGTTTTCCAACTGCACTTAATGTCGTTTAGCTATTTGAGGAGATTTTGATCTGAATGTCAGCCGTGTCTTTCTCTATTAGAGTCTCAACGCAGCGAGGAACGGCCCGGACCTCCGCCTGAAAAACGGGTGGCATGTCGTCCAAGTGGGATTGCCATCACCCTAGGGAACGGGCTTGGAAAAACTGTTTGCAGATGGGGTAAAGAAACAACAAAGTTGTTTCAATATCGAATCCGACCAA
>JAUMHM010025625.1:0-16487 GCA_032362435.1 Melikaiella ostensackeni
GAAACCTTATGCTCGCGATGATTAGTTTTGCCGCAGAGGTATCCAGGAGAATTGCGTAGGGCGAGAGGTAGTGGCAGATTGTAAATCTGATTTTCCAAAGGGGCATCAACAGACAGATGATGAGTCTATGAGAGATTGAATCGAAAGCTTTCCGGTAATCAATCCAGGCCATCGATATGGTGCGTTGGTATTCGCTGCATCTTTGCAGATGCATCTATCGATGAGCAGGTTCTCCCGACATCCTGCTACGCCTTACTTTGAGCCACTTTGTTCGTACATCTCTGTCCACACAGGCGCAATTCTCCGAACAATCCTATCGTTCAGGATGGCTGTAAAGATCTTATACAACGTATTTAGACAAGTTATTAGTCTGTAGTTCTCTGGATTGGACAAGTCGCCTTTCTTCAGTAGGAGTTATAGTGCGTCCCAACAACAGCCACTGCGGAATGGGCGTCTCCGACTTTAAATATTTAGTGAAGATGCGGGCCAGATGTTGTTGTGTAGAAGTGAACTTCTTCCGCCAGAAGTTCTTGATACAGGGAGATCACTAAAGAGGCGTAATGGGTCAGCGAGAAACTGTTGATTCTTCCTGACCTACCCCTCCCTCTGCCGTATTCTCCTCCGTGCATCAGAAAAAATCCGTATTTTGTCAACAATGTGCTGCTTGATTGTCAGCAGCTTTGAATTGTTCAGTGTGTGACTTTTTTCAATTCACAAGAACGAGGTTTTTATAACTTAAAATATCTTAAAGACAAAATTGCATAAAGAAATTAAATTTATTACAAAAATAGAGAGTCAGAAGTTAATTGAAAAGACAGGACATTTAGATTAGAATAATGGTTCAAAAATGTATCGAATATCGAAATATTGGAAATAGAGTTAGAGATAATTGGAATTGGAAGGCTATTTTAAGAAATATAAAAGTACCAAGAGCACTTTCATTAATTTCACTGGACGTCATTCCCATGTTTGACAATATTTCTTTGGATTTAGCTATAGATTGTATAGAGGAGAAATTAAATTCGCATCGAAATTTAACAAAAATATCTATGAACGAGATTTTGATTGCCACTAGAACTGTTTTTGACAACATGGTTTTTTTATTTAACTATAAATTTTACAAACAAACGTTGAGATGTCCGATCAGATATTGTATGTCTCCTATTGTTTCTCACATAGTTTTGGAGGATGTTGAAAAGAGAGCGCTAGAAAAATTAGACTTCAAACCGATCTTATATAAGCGGTATGTGCATGATATAATTTTGATTATTCCAATGAACAAAATTGTAGATTTAGTAAACATTTTTAATAGTATTAAAGATTCCAGCCAGTTCACTTATGAAACAGAAAGTAATAATTGTTTAAGCATTTAGATTTAAAAATGATAAAAACGCCTGAAGGTAATTTAATTACTAGTTAGTTCAAAAAGCCGACATGGTCTGGGAAATTTCCAAATTACGATTCTCACCACTTGTTTAGTCAAAAAATTGGTTTTATAGAAGGATTAATAGACAAGTGTATCAAACTAAGTGATATTAATTTTAGAAAAGAAAATGATAATATAAAAATTGCCTTGCAACAAAATAATTATCAACCTCCGTTAATAGAAAGTGTTATAAGAAAAGGATCCATGAAATTTACAATAGCTCAAGTAAAAATTAAAAACATGAAAAATGGTTATACCCGTGATTAAGAAACTAAAGAATGGTGAGGGCTGCTGGTATGGATGGCATCAACGCTGAAATGCTTAAAAGTGATGCCGGATATTTGTTTGTGTGTCTGAGCGAATTTATGAATATGTGCGCTATGCATGGTGAAGTTCCAAATGATTGGAAAAAGACAATTATCGTCCCAATCTACAAGGGGAAGGGTGATAAGGGCGACTGCTAATTATAGAGCGATTAGCCTACTAAGTACCATGGGCAAAATATTTACCAAAATACTGATTAAGAAGGCCATAGGAATAACTAAAGGAAGGATCTGGGAAGTTCAATGTGGATTTATGCCAGAAAGATCATGTGCGGATCAGATATTTAGCTTGAGACAGATTATAGAGAAGAGTTTGAGAGCATGGATCTTAAGATTAATGCAAATAAAACAAAAATGATCGTTTTTTAAAGAAGGGGTGAGGAAACAGTATGCAACATTGCCTTAAACGAAGAGAGGATAGAACAAGTTGATGAATTCGTGTATCTTGAAAGCTTATTTACTGCTGACGGAAGGATTGATGCAGAGATATCCAGACGTATAAACGAGGGTAGAAAGATTATCGGCAGGGTACAAGCTATTACTCGAGGTAAAAATGTTACGAATAAATCTAAAATTGCAATATGTAAGGGTAGAGATGTATGAAGAGCAATTGTTTATAAGAAGAAGAGTGATCAAGCGACTAGTGTCGGAGCGACGTTGTGAGATTGATCTAAAACCTATTCCCTCTCTCCCTTAACATCCCGTAACCAAATTTACCATACGAATTCCTTAATCCCCAGTAGAGAAACGAGACCTGAACCGAACGAGTTACGTTTACCCTGAAAGGGATTTGGATTAATGGTACAATAATAATAATGGAAATAATCATAATTCAGATAATTTTCTTTTGAACAAAAAAGATTTTGAAAAGATAGAAAACTTCTCAGGTGTGGTATATTGTGTGGTTGTAACAAAGTTTATATCGGTGAAACTGATAGGAGGTTAAAAGCAAGAGTCGCGGAACATGAAAGGGATTGTGAAATTGGAAACTTGAAGACTGGTTTGTCAAAGGAATCCTAGAATTTTTACTATTTTTTTTTATTTTGATTTTAACAGTATTCAAATTTTAGCAAGAGAAATTAATAATCATGAAAGACGAATTATAGAATCAATTTCTATGAATGAATTTATTAAAATTTCAATAAATCTCCAAGTAAAACAATGAATATAAATCAAATTTATCAGTGCATTATACATTGAACTGTTCAATTTTTCCTTTTTTTCATTTTCAAATTTCATGAGCTATGGCGCGGCTTCCTCACTCGTCATTCAGTGGAAACATGATTTGTTCATCGTCGCCCAGGTAGTATCGTCCATAATGTAGATCAGATTCATATCTAGTGTTGTCTGTTGATAGATGTATTGAACAATTATATTTGTTCATTTCTCAAAACCAACAATTTGATTTTTATATAGTGTTGGAGCGTCATAAAAAATTTCTTTCTTGAGGTCTCAACAAAAGAAAAAACAGTTTTCTTATATATATTTAAACAAAAATTTGACAAATTATATTTCTCTCACTAAGTGTCTAATGTTTGACATTGTTTTTCCTCTTTATTAATGTTTGACTTCACATATTCAGCACAGGTAATGACAAAAATTTTGTGACATGGCAAAATTCTGGCCAGCCACTTTGCTATTTTATTCAACTTAATTTACCGCGAACTGTTTGTTTCCGTCACAGGGCACGACACTCCAAGGGCATATATTAGGTTAAATTTAAGAATTTGAAGGCCCATTCGTTTGTTATGTAGTTTTGTTTACGACCTTTGTCTTAACTTCATGATCATCGAGGGACAACGAAGGATTTTGGAACTCTGAGTGCACACAGAGAACTGAGATACGCTTACTGCCGTCGTCATCTAGGAATCGAGATTCTCGTGTTGAATCTGGTTCCCACCTTTCCGCTTGCCGCCTTCAATAGTCCCGAAAGCTGGCTGGAAACTTTAGATGCATCCAGAGCCAGGGATGATCGCGCATCATTTTCCCTAGGCTTAAGGAATGAACTTAGTCGTCTTGGAGCGATATCTTGGTCTGCACCAGTAATCCATCATGAGGGAGAAAGTCTTCTCACATCTCCTAACAGAGCCCTCGACGCTACGGCAATAGACGAGATTCTAGTCTACTTAAAGACTCCGGCGATGAGGTGAGAATTAGATCTGGTTGTTCTAGATTTGTTGCGGTGTAATTGCTAATGCGGACAGCTGTCATTCGAGAGAGGACGAGAGCTTCCTGTGGAAACTCTCCTACAAGCGAGCGAGATGATGCGCTTGGCAATCAAGAAGCCACGCTCTCTTTCGTCCAGCAGCCTTGTGCCTGAACGGATGAGTCGCGCGTTTGTTACCTTTTTCGATTGAAACTAACTTTGTACATGTAAAATTAACATCAGTGTTCTTGATTTGAAGAGTGGAGGTAAGGCAGCTTAAATTCACCTTCCGTGAAATGTAAAAATCGCCACATTCCCCGTGTTCGTGCCGGTGCAAGTTTGGTTAAAGTTTGGTTCAGATGAAAAATTTGTGGCCGAACACGTGGAATTTAATTCGAGCCTCTAAGTATATTTGTCTTTAGCATCTGAAAAGTATAATGTCGTGGAAAAATTAGTTTGTTATCGCCCCCCTCATTCATTGTTCTTTTTGGTTACCGCCATTTATAAGCAACCCCGCACACTTTCTCTTCATAAATTGTCGCCTCGCTGTCGTTGCTATCGCAGCCGCCATGTTGACCTCGTGGTTCATTTAGGACATTAATTCGGCCGATAGTTTATTTTTTTCAAGTAGATTTTCTGTAATCATCATCTCACATCATTGAACATCTAGAGTGTCTCAAAGCACATTTTGATCTACTAGCTAGAAAAGGATGTGGCGTTCAGAGAAGTAACCGCAGCATGATGACATCAATGATCGTGTAAGGTGGATAGATGTTGACAAAGCTTTTGACAGCAGAATTCGGACATGCGTTGTTGCTAATCTAATCCACAAAGATGTCCTTGCTTTTCTAGATGACGCTGCAGTTTTGTTCATAGTGGAAGTGAACAAGTCTCTACATGAACTCAGAGCCCTGAAAATCAACGCAATGCTTTTTGCATATTATCTGAAAATTGGTGAGGATGAGCCTGATATAAATAATTTCAAATCGAAGAATGAACTGATATACATCACAGCAAATTTGAAAGTGTGGTTCATAAATAACGTTAGAAGCCCTATCTTGATAGAAATGGAAGAATTTCAAGAGAAAGACTCGCGATGGATAATAAGGTAAGCCCTATGAAAGGTAGCTCTTACATAAAGAAACAAGAAAGTTGTTTCTATATCGAATCCGACCAAACAAGGGTGCTCCTTGATGGATAGGACAGTTTGTTGCTGACAGGCCCATGAAATGAACCTGAAAGCGTAACAGCGGGGACCGACGCGAAGAATCTGTCCTAAGCTTCGGACCCCCTTAGGGCGATCAGCCGCTACACCTTTAGTGCGAGTGAGTCAACTGCAATTTAAGTATTTTTATGAGTATATTGAAATAAATACATAAACCTATTTTCACGTATTTGTAAAATATAATAAAACCTAAAAAAATAAAATAATAAAAATAAATAAATAATAATGAAATAATAAATAAAAATAATAATGGAAAAATAAATAATAAAATAATAAAATAATGAAAAATATAATAAAATATAATACGAGAAACATTTTTTCTTCTGATTGGATTGAATAACCTTTTGGGAAATCATCAACGCTTTCTACCGTAGCTGAATGAAAATGGCAAAATATCATTTAAAAATAATAGACAGTGTCTACGTGTATCGAAAAATTTGGCTATTTGTACGAAGATTTCATTACAAATAGTCTCTTTTGCAGCTCCCGCTATTCGTTACGAAAAAATCCGGCTATTCGTATCAATCTTACGGTTCACGCAGCCACAAACAAAATGTTAATGAAAATAATTGCCATTAATTTCAAATAAATTCAAAGATTAAGAAAATAGTCTGTTCAACTACGCAATTTTCTGGAATTGAGAAAATCAAGAATCCAACAATCAAACTTGGGCAACACACTCTCAAATATCTAAAATCAAAATTTGAAAAATCAATATGGAAAAAGGCGAAAGAAAAAGAAGGCCACCTACAAATTCTTTTTCTATGAATGTTGGAAGTTAAAGTACATTTTCTGGGCCTTTCCCGATTAGCAAACATTTTTCCAGGACACTACAATAAGCAAAAAACAGACTTTTAGACCTGAAAAATATCTCATTTTGAATATTGAATATTGAAATTTTAACTGATTATATTAATAATATTAATAATATTAATAATATTGAAATTTTTATTAAATATTGAAATACAAAATCGAAGCATCAAAAATCTTATTAACTGAAAGTATCCAAAGTTAAAATAAAAAACTTTTAATTAAGCAATTCAATGAACTTTCAATAACGTAAAATTGAAACTAAGAAATGTCCATCCATTATAAAATAAATTTTCAAATTGAAGAGTATAAAAAAATTTTCGAACAACATCAAAATTTATTAGACAAATCTTTTTCATCAACAAATGGCTTGACCATCACTTTCATCGTGATATTAATTTTGAAATTTTGTTACCAACCCCTTATGGTGACGAAGGGGAGGTAACTTAAGTGAGGAGGGGGGGGGGAAAGGATAAGGGCTAACGGGGTCAGTGCCTGGCGTCCAGATGTTTCCATAGCGGCATTGTTTGGGGCACGTTCATGCCCGGGCCTAAACTCAGTGTCAGGGGATTAGCGTTAATAGGCCCCCGGCGAAGTATGGGCCAGGTTTGAAATTATGGACAGGAATGCACTCAAGAGGAAGCAAGCTTGTCTTTTGAAAACATCGGAAATATGCGATTTGTCACGTAGTCCATCCTTCAAATTTTCGAGAGAAAAATTTGTACGAAGTTTCGTCTACAAACGCAGATTGCCGGGGTTCTCAATGTTTGCTTGACATACAACAAAATTCTTATTTATGGGTTTAAAGATGCGAAAGTTTTGTTCTAAGTTCAATTGTTTTGTTGAGAATTCAACTATTTTGTAGAAAAGTCACTTTTTTTGTTCAAAACCTCAACTGCTTTGTTACAAAATCTTTTTTGGTTTGAAAATTTCTTGTAATAAAAACTCAAGCGTTTTTGGTTGTAGCTTATTCTTTTTTGCTTGAAAATTCCACCACTTGGTTGAAAATTTATCTTTGTAGTTCGAGAATTCAATCATTTGGTTTAAAATTCGTTTCTTTAGCTTGAAAATTCAAATATTTTGTTGAAGAATCATCTTTCATGGTTAAGAGTTTATATTTCCGATTTGAAAGTCAATATTTGAAAAAAAAAAACGATTTTTCAGCCCGAGAATGAACGCTTCTGTTAGAAATTTATCGCTTTGGACAGAAAATTAATCTTTTTCGATTGAAAATTCAAGTATTTTGTTCAAAATGTAATATATTTAACTCAAAATCTGAAGCGCATATTGAATTCAATATAATACTTATAAATTAATCATATTTAAAAGAAATTATTCTTCTATAAGTCCCCTATTTCCGTGAAAAATCACGCTATTCCTCCTATTTTTAGAGCAGTGAGCTGTGGAACAAGTTAAAATGTAATATTTGCATGTCTTGTGTTTTATTTTAGGTGTTATCAAGCGAAAACGAAGAAAAAATTTTACTTGAAAGGAGGGGGGTGTTTGTGTTTATGACGTCCTCCTCCTGGTGGGTTTAAACACCCCAGGAGGGTAATTTCAAATTCAGATGAATTTATGGTTGAATATAACAAAATATTCCATTTGAAAAAAAGATTTCCGTTGGAGAAAAAAACGTTGGGTCTCAGGGGTCACTCTAATCCCCATTGTAGCGCAAGGGCTCCTGTTTGCTGTGAATATTCAACTGTAAATCTTGAGAATGGAAGAATTTCAATTGCAAATCTATGTAATTGAGTGAATTTCAATTTTACCCCTACGAAACTCAACTATTATAAAAATGTATTCAGAATCACATAAATTCAAATTATAAACATTCGAAATTAATAAATCTTCAATTCTAAATCTTCAAAATCAAAGAATTTTCGATTGCAAATCCAAGATCTCGAATGAATTTGAATTTTAAATCTTCAAAATTGAACTATTAAAAAAAAACATTTAAAATTGCATTATTTTAAACTGTAAACATTCCAAATTGACGAACCTTCAATTGTAAATTTTATGAGTTGAAAAATTTCAATTGCAAATCTATAAACTTCAATGAATTTCAATTTAAAATCTCAACAATTGAACTATGCGAAAAGAGCATTTACAATTGCATCATATTAACCTGAAGAATATCCAATTCAATGAATTTTTAATTGTAAATCTTAAAAACTGATGAAGTTAAAATGACACATCTATAAAATTTAATCAATTTAAATTTTACATCTTCAAAATTGAATAATTTTCAATTTTAATCTTCAAAATTGAACTATTAAAAAAAAGGATTCACAATTGCATCATATTAACATGAAAAATTTCCAAATCAATCAATCTTCAATTGTTAACCTGGCAAATTGATAAATTTCAAATTGCAAACCTATAAAATTGAATGAATTTCAATTCTGAATCTTCAAAATCGAATAATTTTGAATTTTAAATCTGAAAAATTCATCTATTCCAAAAGAGCATTTGAAATTATATCTTTTAATACTGTAAACATTTCGAATTAATGAATCTCTTGTGGTGAAATTCAAAATTGAATAATTTTTAATTGCAAATCTATAAAATTGAACAATTTTCAATTTTGAATATACAAAATTGAACTGTTCCAAGAAAAGCATTCATAATTATATCATTTTGAACTGTCAACATTTCAAATTACTGAATCTTTGATGACAATTCGTGAAAGTTGTACAATTTCAAACTGCAAATCTATAAAATTGAATGAGTTTCAATTTTAGGTTTTCGAAATTTAAATAATTATGAACTTTAAATGTTCAAAATAGAACTATACCAAAGAAAAATATTTAATGTTCAGAATTCAGAATTGAAGAATTTTCCATTGCAAATCTTCAAAATTAAGCTAGGCATTCTTGAAAAACATTCAAAATTACATTATTGTAAAATGGAAACGTTCCAGATCAATGATATTCAATTATAAATCATAAAAATTGAAGAATCTTCAATTACAAATCTTCAAGACAGTCCTATTTCAAAAATTGTCCAAAATTTCATGACTTTAATGTATAAACATTCAAAATTAAACAAGATGCCGATTAAAATTAAAATTAAAATTAAAATTAAAATTGAAATTAAAATTATAATTAAAATAAAATTAAAATTAAAATTGTATGAAAGCTGAAGTAACTATTTTAATATTCATTTTGATCTATATGATTGTTATTAATTATGACTTCATTTTCTAGGCACGTGTATTATTGATATTTTTTTACCTTGAGAAACTCAGATTATTTCAGGAATGACTAAATAAAGGATAGATTAAAATTTTATAAAATTTGTTGTTGGCATAGTTTTATTGTATAGGTACGCAAACTTTGTAAGCCCTCCCTACAGTTTCGAGACCTTACACGTTTATAGTGAGTTTAGAGCCCATAATTTACAACTTTTTAGGAATAATAGCAGGCAAGCTCAATTAGCTATCAACTGAAATAAAAGAAAAGTTTCATTATGCTTTTCTTCAATTTAAAAATTAAAAAATTGTAACAAATTCCTAATCTAAAATTTTTTAATTATTTCGGGTAAATTTGAAAATGTCCAAAGTCAAGTCTCTCAGTTTTACTAAATACATTTGCAAATTGGAAAATACTGTTTTCAATACTCAGACAATTGTAAATTGAACGCGTTTGGAATTGAACAATTTTGACGTCGAAATTAGACAATTTTAAATTTAGAGGTTTAAGATTTGACAAATCGTGCATGTAAATTTTTGAACGAGGATCAATATTTAACTAAAGATATTGAAATTACAAATATTCAAAATTCAAAAGTATTTGACTGGGAAAGGCTTCGAGAAAGAAAAATTCTGTTTTCACTGTGTAGGTTTTAAAATTTTTCGTTGAAAACACTGGTCTTTCAGAAATAAGCTATTTCCTACACATAAGCAAATAAAAAGATGTACAAACTTAGGGAAGCCGGTAATATTTCCAGATACGTTCAAAATTCAGCATCTATGAAAATATTAAAATTACGGAAATAATACAGTCTTTTCGAACATATTTTACTAACGTGCAGAAATAAGACCCATGTTAATCGATTCCAAAAGTGATTGAAGCTTCGGCGGGGATAAGTGTAGATAAAAAATGTCGAACTTTCTAATTTTTACCTCAAATTTGTGTTCGGGAATATGAAAGTCTCCCTGGTACCGACTTTCATAAAAATCCGGACCTTTATTGATTTTTTCAAACTCAACCAAGTTTTGGGAAATTTCATCAACAATGTGAAAGAATGATATCAGTCCGAGGGGTTAATTATTACTCCTGCAATCTGGTGTACACTCTCTCTGCAATCATATGCAATCTCGCGTAATCTCGTGTATTCCCATGCGATCTTTTACAATCCCTTGTCATCTGTCTTTACCAAAGAATATTATGGAAAATTTGGAACAGGTCTGTAATGATTTTCCTATAATGAATTTATTGAAATGTTCTCGCGATTCTAGAAAAATCATTATGCGAAATCATTATAAAAAACCATTATCAGAAAATCGGTATAGGAGCAAATAATGTCAAAATATTGAAAGAATTGAATAAACAGAGGAGCTACAAACGAATGATCTACTTATTTACTATACATAATGTCGAATTTAAAATTATTTCAAGGGATTTCACAAGATTCCACAGATCTGAAGGAGTTTCACAAAATTCCAAAAGAGTTAAAAGATTTCAAATACATCAATCGCTTTTAACGAATTCCGAGGAATTTCAAAAAATTTTCACGGATTTTAAGCGATTTCGTCAGATTTCATAAAAATTTCACGAGATTCCAAATGATTTAAAATACTTTCAAACATATCAGGAGATTTTAAGGGATTCCAACGGATTTCAACGTATTTCGAGATGGACTTCCACGGATTTCAAGGGTTTCAAAAGGATTTTAGAGGATTCTGAAACATTTCAACTAATTGGAAAGTATTTCATTGGTTTTGAAGGGATTTGAAGATATTTGCACGGATTTCAACGAATGAAATGAAATTTTTGAAAGGATTCCTAGCGATTTCAACGATTTTTAGAAATTCAAACGGCTTTTCAGAGACATTTTATGAATAATTCTAAATTAATTCATATTCAAGGGATTTCAAATTATTTATACTTGTTCTAATAAATATTTACCATTTCCAAAGATTTCGAGAGATTTTCAGGGATTCCAATGAATTTCTAGAGAACTTTAGGAATGAATTATATTATTTTCAAAAAGATTTCTACGAATTTCAAGAGATTCTGAAGATCTTAATGATTTTGAAGACATTTTCGAAGATATCAAGAGAGTTCAAGAGACTCCCAAGGATTTTCATGGATTTCAATGAAATTTCAAGCGATTTCAAAGATGTTAAGGGAAGTCACAGATTTTTGCTCTGTAAAGTTGATTCGTGCAGAATCGCTATTTTTGTGTACTACCATATGAAATTATGAGTGGTCTAGAGTAAATCGTTGCTTTGTAGTTTTTCTTTTGTTACATTAATTCCTGCAATATTTTCTTCATCATTGATTCCAATGATGAAAATCCTTTATTCGTTGCCTATATAATGATTTTACATAATAGATTTCTTATGATCCATGAAATTTTTTGCAATGTCCTGCAATCTTGCAATCTTGAAATCTAGCGTATACCAAAAATACGATTAATTAACCCCTCTTATCAATCTTTCCGCAATTCTTTTGACATATTTTGCAGAATATATATTAATTTTTCAGATTAGTTTTAAGTGGACCTTAGAGTAGGCAGTATATTTTTTGCATGTAAAAATGGAATTTCTATGACACGTGAAAGTTTTTGTCAATTCTTATATCACTTAAAACGAATGTAGTAACTAAATTAATTTTCTTGAACTGATTTATGAAATGTCAATGTTTCAGAGGGACGAGCTCGACACTTATAATCCATCTGATAGCGACTATAGTATATATACTCTGATGAAGGACTAGAATATTCATTAGTTACTCTGTTGATCAATTACTTGTTTAATACATCAATCAATTTTCCTCTACTGGGCAAAAATGAAGGCCGTTTATACTCTGGTCTTCACCTTGGTGGTCATCTTTGATTCTATTGGTGAATAATAACTATAATTATCCACGACCTCATTCATTCATTTATTCATTCATTCATTCATTTATTCATTCACTTCGTCCAGATTGAAGCTCCTATGTTTCCGCTCGGTTTTCGCGTGATTTTTGTCTCGCGACTTTTTTTATCATGTTAATGTGACATTTTATTGAAAAATTTCAATTCCAAATCTTCAAAATTGAATAACTTTCATATCCTTATCTTCAAAACTAAATTATTAGGAGAAAAAAACATTCAAAATTACTTCGTTTCAGACTACAAACATTCTAAATTAATGAATCTTCCATTGTAAATCCTAAAAATTGAAGAGTTTTCAATTGCGAATCTACGTCATTGAATAAGTTTTAATAAGACTTCTTTAAAATTGAGCCAGTTCAAAGAAACATTCAAAGCCACAACATTTCAAACTATAAACAGGGAAAATTTATGAATAGTAATGATTTTTCACAGTTTTCTAGTATACGTCAGTTGGACATCTTATAAAATTGTTTAACCACTTGAAACAACATGAAATTGTTGCCCTTGCATATAAAAGCTTCATGGCTCACTCTCAAATTATTAATTTCGTACTTTCAATTAAAACTATTTAATTTTTGAAAAGGTAATGCACAATTTGAAAGTTAATCACATTTTATGACTTGGTTTCAAGATCGTAATATAAGAATGCTTCAATGTTTAGGGTTTCGTAGCTTCGGGCAGAAACCCTTATGATTCGTTCGGGTATCCGTCCGTCGTATGAAAAAAGGAAAGTGAAGGAAAGTAGGCGCTTGCCATCTACTTTTACTAATTTTTTGAACGAAATTCGGAATGTTTTCATTTTTATCGCTTCAAGTTTGAATTCATTAATTTTAAAAGCTTGCAATTAGAAAGCATATAATATTAAACGTTTTTAGAATAATCAAACATCAAAAGTTCACAATATTTGAAAATTTTCAATCTTAGATACTGAAATCGACAGCGATTTGAAAGATTCCTGAACCCAAATTTCGAAAATTGGAAAATCCTAATTCAGAACCGAACTCCAATTCTAAAAAAACGTACAAGTTTAACTAATAAAAAAATATAGAAAATTTAAAATTCAATATTTAGTTTGATTGGAAAATATATTTTCTGATTAAAATAAATTACTCGTCAAAAGTTAAGAAATAATTTATTTGATCTCATTATTTTAAGCCACGAAAATTTATTCTCAAAATAAAATAAAATTTTTGCAATTAGATAAAAGTGAGCCACTAATGATTAGTAGAAAAATTCTACTTCGATTAGCCGAATTATTTACTTATTCGGTACTAGAAATAAGAAAAGTGACAAATAGAAAAATTCAAAAAACAAAGGCGATTGTGCAACATTTTTAAAAACGATGAGAAGGTGTATTGTGAAATGTATACGTGGGCTACGTCACGTTCGCAAACATAATGTATTTACAAGTGACTGCTTCAAGATGGGAAAATGAGAATTATTTGCGCAGTTAAACTATTTGACATTACTTTTGGGGCATAAATTACATTTTTGGTAAGAAAATCTATTCAATCACTTTTGATGTCACTTGAATGATGTCACTCTAAATAAAACTTATAGAAATACTTTAGGCAAACAATTTTGTCATGAAACATATCGATGCATCTTGTGTCGTTTTTCCAAAAATTAACATTTTGTATATTTATGGTTATTTTTCATAATTAAAATGGAAAGTATGTTTTTTATCAAAAAATACTTAGCAAGAAATTCGTAGGCAGAATAATTTTGTAAATTAACATTTCATTGTATCTTGCCCACTTTTTTCTAAAATTGAATTATCAATTTTTAATGTTTTTTTTTTCACGATTATAACAAGAGCTACGCGTCCTAACAAAAAGCGGTCAATAACGACTTTGTAGGTATTTTCTTGTTGATTGATTTTTGTTTATTAACTTTTTTTCGTATCTTGCATAGTTTAACCGCAAAATAGAATTTTTGATTTTTGAGTATATTCTTCTATGGTTAAAACCAGGACCGATGGTCAAAAAGGGCTGGTTAAATAACTTGAACTTCCTTTTTGGTCCCTAAAAATGTGTGCCAAAGCGCGATTGAATTCAAAACTTTGGGTAATTAAATAACAGGCACTAAGGCAGGTTTGAAGGTTGAAGAAAATTAATTGACACAAACTTTCTTCAACAATTTTCGGAAACTTGATTCAGTTACCTACTCTTATTTTTGCACACTTGTTACTGTGCTGAGAAAATAGAATAAATAGAAAATATTGTGTATAGGAAAAAAGAGTTCATACACTGTGCTACAAATGTATCAAAAATGAAAAATACTGTTCTAAAAATATAATTTAAGAATACAGGATAAGAATATACAATAAAAATATATTCTTCGCTACATCATTAGCACAAAATTTTCCATTTCTGATATAAACAATATTTTATATTTGTGTTATATTTTTAGCACATTGTTTTTAATTTTTGCTATATTTTCAGTGCAGCATATTTAATTTTTCTATAAACACAATATTTTTCATTTATGATATATTTTTAACGGCGTATATATTATTTTTGCTATATTTGTAACACAGTATGTGTACTTTATTTTGCTTTACACAATATTCTTCATTCATTCTATATTTTTAGTTCAGGAATAAGTGTGCAAAAATAAGGTAAGGTAATTAAATCATGTTTCTAAGAATTGTTGAAATAAGTTTGTATTTAATAACTATTATATCCCTCATTTTCAATTTCATTTACCCGGGAGATATTTATTATGATGGTCATTTTATTTCTCATAAACATAAATGTATAGTAATATCATCAACAATAAAAAAAAGTCTTTTTAGTCAATTGTTTGAAACAATTATAAAACAAATTTTAAATTGAGCATCTGGTATGAGAGAGTGGGAATATATGCAATATAATATGCATTATAAGAGATATCTAAGTTCTAAAATATATATATAGTACCCACTGTTTTGTAAAAGCCACGGAGCAGCAATAACGAGGCCATCAGTCGGTAGGTGAACTGAGTAAAAGTAGCGCAAAATTTAAAAAATGTATTTTTCGAGGAACAGTAATATGAAAGTATATTCTTATAGCACATGTTTATAAAGTTATTGTGTGATTCGATTTTCTAAAAGTTAATATTTGAAAAGTGAAATGAGAGCAAGTGGAGTCTGCTGTGTTATCTCTGGGAACAGTACAAAACAAATCAAAGAAAATGATTTTTCAGTAGTTTCAATTTTGTACAAAACAAAGTACGTTTGCAGAGGATCTGGGTAGTTATTAATTCAATCTAAGTAGAATACATGTAATAAAATAAAACTATATTCACATAAATATTTCAGAAAATTTAATATCGAAAAGTATTAGCACATACACATACTTACTATCAATTTCCTTGCAATGTTCGTGCCATTCATTCAAAAATCCATAGAATCTTGATACAATCGTCAGCAAGATCGAGTAACTTTGTTCCGGTAATGTCGCCATTGTTGATAATAGAAGAAAGGATAATAATCTATAAAACAACAATAAATTCAAACAAATTCTGATTTGGAGCAAGAAATTTCCAAAATCTGACGAATTCTGACTTAGAGCAGGGATTGTTTTTGTGAATTTCCTTTTTATAAATGATAATTGAAATCCCAACTCTGAAATTATTTTTTACGGACATTTCTTGTCCTAAAGTCTAAATTATAATTCTTTACGGAAATTCCCTGTTCGAAAGTGAAAATTATAATTTTCTACGGAAATTTCATGTCTCAAATTCCAAATCATATTTATTTACGACATTTTGTATTACAATTCAGAAATATAGTTACTTTCTTTTTCCATAATTTGGAAGAGGGAAGTTTCAAATTCTGGCAAATTTTTATTTGCAAGAAAAAAAGAATTTATATCAAGAATTCAACTTACATATATCTTCATTTGTTGAGCTTTCATTGAACTCTTGGGTGACAGTCGGTTCGACATTTTTTATTTTATAGGAGACTCGAGCAAAATCTTCCGAGCGTACTAAACACAAAAAGGAGTCCGCATTAATAAAAATAAATGTAGAAGTAAATTTATAATAACTATACTCAATTATATTTCACATCCTTATATTGTGATTGTTAGAGAATGGAGGTACTTTCTTACCTCTGCAATTATTTGTTTCCAAAATGTCCATCTACAGTTCAAACTTAATTTGCGGGAAAATCATATGCAATGCTCCTGGTTCTAAACGTTTTTTGTTTCGACTATTGCACCAACAGAAACTTTCTTCTGCGAAATGATCAGAACACAGCACGTTATTTCCGGTGGGTAATCAACCTTCTCGACCTATAATTTTTACCCATTTTTTACACAATGTCTCATCTTGTGGAAATCTATGTGACAACATATTCAAATTAAGACACCAATTGCGTATTCGTAATAAATGTATGTATGTATGTATTTTTATTACTCTCCCTTTTACGGGTTTGAGGGCTCCGTTCCCTTTACATCATTTACAGTTTCA
>JAUMHM010025674.1:0-16485 GCA_032362435.1 Melikaiella ostensackeni
ATGAGCCCTCTCCTCTTTTGCATCACACTTCTGCCACTATCTCTCGCACTACGCAATTCTCCCGGATACCTCCGCAGCAAAACTAATCATCACGAGCATAAGGTTTTTTATGTATTTTATATGGATGACCTAAAGATTTATGCTAAAGGCAAAGGCCAACATCGAAGTGATCTAGATGTCGTCGAGGGGTACACAAAAAAGATTGGTATTGACCTTGGACTGGACAAGTGTGCCAAGATTCATCTGAAGCGAGGACGAATTAATGGCGTTCCTGCGGACCCTGAGCTCGTGGATACCAATGTTATAAGACACCTGGACATTCCACTTGTTTGGGGTAGTCCCATGGACGAAGCACGCGCTAGTGGCCCTTGATATCACCACACGTAAAATCATGCATTTGCAGAAGAGCTTGCATATAAATTCGTCCATTCGGACAGCTGTCTTCGTCACACACTCAAGACCTGATATCGTTCTCCGAGACTTCAAGGCGCAAGCTATGTTCGTGATCGAATTCACAGCTCCGGCAGAATATAACATCACAACTGCGGAACAGAAAAAGGAGAAGTGGTATCAAGACCCTAGAAGTGGGCTGAAGCGATTATACCCAGAATATTCGGTCAAAATTAGTGTCCTTGTAACCAATGCTCTCGGAGGTGCTAAGCCATCACTGGTTCGTAACCTCAAAGCCATACAATTGGAAAATATCAATAATTTTATTGAAACTTTTTTACTTATCAGGCTATAACCCACACATAGTAAATTTAAATATATTCTCTTTTCATATCAAGGCTTATAAATCTATCACTAGTTTTTCCTACTTTCTAATGTAAATAACATTACATTGTTAAAGTTTTAAATCTAGATGACAGATATACACAAATCGGTCAAGATCACCTTCGAGGTCTCTTGGCAATGAATTGGTATTGAATTGAGGTAAATTTTAAATCGCAAGTTCAAGCGCACCTAAGGCGCGCGTCTGTCGGATATTGTCCTTTGCGCTTAATAATGTATTAATCTCGTGCTACGCACTTGGTATTCGTTCCTCCCCCACATTTGTACATAGATCGTTTAGAAATTAAAGATAAAACCATTGACAACTTTGATTTGGTGATTATGAAGTCTCTTTTGTTGAAGCTCCTACAGCTTAAACGAATATATTCGCATCATCACATGTCTCGCGTTTCGCACTCGATCGAAGTATATACGGGGTATGTCCGGAAAGTAATGCTCAAGATGCAGCGCTTCGTTTAACAAAGATACACCATTAAATTTTGTGTGCGACTTGGCAAATCTGCAACAGAGGCATTCTCCATGTGTAAGACGAACCCCGTTCTGGGGGCCCGTCAACACGCAAAACCGAGGACAATGTGGACCGTCTGCGTAAAATCTTGAATTATGATCGTCGATTAAGTGTTCGGATGATAGCGGAGAATCTAGGAAAAAAAAGGGTCAACCGCGTCAGAAAAGGGATTGCCGCAAACTGGGTGCTCCACTACGGCAACGCGCCTAGACACACCTGCCTGCGGGTCTGCGATATGTGTCTTCTGCTTTAGATGACACATTCTGCCCTTGTTCATTTCATTGTATCATGTCACTCTCCATAAATTTAAATTTGTTATTTTTAATGTTCTTTCTGACGACTTAAACGATAACTATGTGCCTTTTAGAAAAATGCTCGAAAAAAATTCGCAGAATTAACTCAGGCGAACAATTTTGTTATCAGGCATTTTTGTCCGTCTTGTGTCGCTTTTCCAAAAATTCAATTCTTTTCACTTTAAGTGTTATTTTTCACGAATTGAATGAACACTATGCGTTCATTAAAAAATATTCAATAATAATAGGTCTTTTCTGGGTGAATTTTTTTTTTCTGTTCATTTTTCTTGTATCGCAAAGTTTGACTATAGGAGAAGAGATATTCGAAGCCGAGGAAGGATCATCGGGAGAAACAGAGGCATTTTGAATTATGTAGGTCAAGTGGCCGGATTATCGTTTCTTTAATAGAGAGGTTCAAAGTCACTCCAAAAATTTATTTTTAATTGAAGTTTATGAATTTTTTTTTTTCAAGTGAATCTAATTAAAGTTTTGAAGCAAGGGAAAGAACACAGTTTAATAATGAAGCATTTATAAATTCTGGACAACTTTTGAAATTAAAACATAAGAGGGCCATAAAAAAAGTAAAGAAAGTTTAGTCGAATTTGAACAAATTTCATTTCTAGTACTCATTTTTAATTGAGAGATGGCAGACTGTTACTGCATTAATGTACCCAAGTTGCCTTATGACATATTTATATCTCCAACAGGCTTACTATTTAGTACGTAATCAAACTCCATGTGAGAAATGTTAACGATATAAATTCGAAAATAAGTGGTATGAATTTTCATGACACAGCTTTGCATCTAAAACTGCTCCTTATGTATTTACGAAAAAAGTGTAGCTCAAAAAGATTTTCAGAAGACCTACACACAATGAGCCAATAAAAAGGCTGCAAGTTTGAAATTAAACCAAAATATCAAATTTCGAGAATTCAAAGAAGTTTAAGATTTTTTAATATATCTTACTACCAGAGATTAATTATAAATAGACATATACAGAAGCGTGAAAACAGGAAAGTACTCATCAATAGAATTATACAAGTATAATTATGAGGAGCAGATCATTATTTTGAAAACATATTAGAAAAACTTAGGTGATGGAAGTCTGTAGGTCATCTTTTAAATCTCATAAGAAAGACTGACTATAAATTAGAAATTTACGTAGATATAATGCCGACATTTTATGTGCCTTTTCTTCACTGTAAGAGAGAAAAACTTGAAATCCTCAACTCTGCATTTTGTTTTGAAAAACTTTCGCGAAAGATCTTACGCATAATATCAAATTTTGCTACACATTGATAACTCCACAGCCATTTTATATATATTTTGTATACATTCCATATATTTTTATGCATTGTAACCCTGTTTTTACATATCAATTATTTTTATAGAACGCTCTCAATTAAATGCCTGAAGGGCGCCAGGTAGTTTAGTTCAAACTACCAAACAAATTACTTTTATTATAAAATAAAATTGATTATTGGAAAACTAAAGAGTTATTTTCTGTTGTCTAAATTGAGCTTAATTAAATGAATTTAATACCTCGTTAGCTGGCTTGATATAACGGCGGGGTCAGGAGCAACACTAAAGTAGAGGTTGATCCATTGATGAATGACACTGTTCTAGTAAATTGACATAATTGACATCGAAGAAATGAGTGGCATTAATTATGAGTAGATTTCAACAGCGATGCACGCCATGTATTATGATTGATCATAGCGAGGCGCCATCGGCCCACTCCAATCCATAATCGATGAAGTAAACAAAATCAATCTTTTACATTAGCATGATAATTGAAAATATAACTATCGAAAAGGGCTACTTACCGCCATATTGATTCAAATACTTTAATAAATTGGCGTGCCTTCAAGGGGCCTTATCATGAGCGCGGCGTGGCCGGAGTGACCACTCGGATTGTTTTTATTATTTAAAGAAATTCAAGAATAAAACTCTTATTGCTAAACTTATTTTAAATACTTTAAATTTAATACTGATTTGACTAATTGAAATTTACAACACTTGGAGCTGAGTTTTATCGTCTACGGGGTAGGCAACTACCTAGCCTCTATGGCATATCCACTAATTTAACACCCTTATTCTGAATTTAAATTGACTAACAAGCGAACCGAAATTAGAGAAAAGTTCTTACCTCAAAGCCGACGCTTCCCTCTTATCGACCCTTTTCCTTGTGATAAAATTTGTGAATTTTCAAATTTTAGTGAACCTGTTTTAATTAAGGCGCCGACATCCTTTTCAAACTCTAAATTTCTAAATATCGCGATCCGCCGGACAGCTGTCATTACGCGACGATGGTGTTGACAACCTGTCAACCGTGAAATCCACCTTAGAGTCTGAGTCCTTGTTCCTTGATATTCTTGAACAAAAGGAAATCACATCCAGTCGTATGTGCCAGCGAATCTTGCCGGTTAATCGGTTTCTCGTCGTCGTAGTTGCATTGACCTTCGTAAAGGTCCTCCGCGTGGAATCGTTGTTCACCTCGACGGTCCGTGCAATAGTGGGCGGTTGGAATACCACTCCCTTTTGGCTCGAGAAGGGTATGAAAAAAAGAAATAAAACAATAAGATATCAATGTCAGGATGATTAAAAATTACAGGATATCCGTTGTCTAGCAAGCACCCATGTTCTGGGAAAACATGACTTTCGATTTTCCGTGAGTTTTGGTTTGCAATTTTAAATAAATTTAAGTTGATGATTTATAAAATGTAATGAAAGAAAGTTTTGAATGATCATTCGTTGCTCTAGGTTCCTTTTCCAAAGCTAATTGTACTATAATTATTTGTTCATTAAATCATCTCTTGCGGGTGATCAATGACCCCGTCACAATATACACAAGTTAAAAAAAAAATATTTAAGAAAATGAATTAACATTTTTTTCAACGGACTAAATGGAGAACATAAGATTTATATAAAAAATTACTATATTTTTTACAAAAACTGCTTAATTTTTGAAGAACACCATGTTCCTTGCGAAGACGATTTTCAGGGGTCAAAATACAGTAAAGTTAGTAAAAAATTTGATTTTATCTTGATGGGCGCTATTTTCGCAGCAGAATGTGTTGGAGGAGACATTTTCGCTGAAATGTTCGAGGGGACATTTGAGTTTTAAATTGGTCATAACTTTTGCGCGCACTCTAAAAATAGACCTAATTCATAGTAAACTTTTCCGGCGTAACATACTGTCGAATTTCCGGTAACTGGAAAGAGTGTGCTTCAAAAAGTCTTGGAGTAGAGTAGGATGACGGAGAGGACATTTCTTTGAAACATTCAAAATTTTTGCTTTTTGAATGTGTGATACTTTGACAATTTTAGTCGCACATTTTTTCCTTCATATGATGTTTGACACTTTCCACATGTATAGATGTTGGAGAAGACATTTAAATCACAAGAAAGGTGACACGACTTTGAGATCATTTTTCTCAACTTAAAATCGAAGCAAAGTTTCATAACCATGGAATTTGAGATGCTCATGGTCTCTCTACAAAAAACGTCGGATTAAAATGTATTTAAAAATTGTTGCAAAGCAGATTCCATATCATCTCGTAAATGCGATTCAATACTTAGCAATCGCATATTTTCTGCTTGGCATTCAATTGTCCTCAATAGCATTGAGCTTACGTCTCAATGCGAGGTTATCGTAAAACAGATTTCCAGAGAACATCTCGTGAACGCGAAGCCATACTTTTCAGTCCGTCGTTTTTTGCAGGGCTACTGAACTGGCATGATATTTCTCAGAATTTTCAAACATTGCGCAGAAGAGCTGTAAGCATGTAAATAGTATTCAATTTGTAACGGATGACAAAATGAACTTTGTAGTATATGGCCACGAAATACCACTCTTCAAACTAACCTCTACCAAGCTTCAGCCAAAACCGACGCCTAGTTTGCGTTTGGCATACGTTTGAAGTGACCATGTCAGAAACTTTTGAAAAAATGTAGAAAGAAGAGTTCTGTGCAGTGATA
Source organism: Melikaiella ostensackeni (assembly GCA_032362435.1). Taxonomy (NCBI): domain Eukaryota; kingdom Metazoa; phylum Arthropoda; class Insecta; order Hymenoptera; family Cynipidae; genus Melikaiella; species Melikaiella ostensackeni. The sequence goes on from JAUMHM010025674.1 coordinate 5,575, forward strand.
GAACGTTTTCATTTTAAAAATTGGACGACCGCGCAGATCAAAGACGAGTTAGATGAAGTTTATGGGGAATCTGCTCCTTCGTTGACAACCGTTTATTTTTGGATGAACAAATTTAAACGTGGCCGAACCACAACTCAAGATGAAGCGCGCTACGGGCGTCCAATTGAGGTCACCACATCGGATATGGTGAGGAAAATTCATCATATTGTCATGAAAGATCACTGAATAAAGATGCGTGAAATTTCTAAGGCTGTAGGCATCTCCACTGAACGAGTCTATGACGCCGTGCACGAAAAACTGCAGGTTAAGAAGGTGTATGCAAGATGGGTGCCGCGATTGCTGACTCCCGATCAAAAGCGCAACCAAAAAGACGTTTAAGTCGGAGTCCGCAAGACTTTTTGCATCGATTCGTGACTGTGGACGAAACCTGGATCCACCACTGTACACCCGAGATAAAGCAGCAGTCAAAGCAGCCTGGAGAAAGTGCTACAGTATTTTCGGATTTCCAAGGAATTATTCTCACTGCATACATGGAGAAGGGTAACACCATAACAGGAACGTACTATGCATCATTATTGGACCGTTTGAAAGTCGAGCTGCAAAAAGAGGGCCACGATTAGCACACGAAAAAGTGCTGTTTCATCACGACAACGCATCAGCTCACACCTTCGCCATCGCAATAGCAAAAATACACGAACTGGGCTTCGAATCGATTCCTCATCCACTCTATTCTCTAGACATCGCTCCGTGCGACTCCTTTCTGTTCCCCAACTTGAAGGCCTGACTCGGTGGGAAGAGATTCTTGTCAAATGAAGAAGTAATCTATGCCGTGAATGCGTATTTTGCAGACCTCGAGAAATCCTGCTTCTCTGAAGGGATGAAAAAATTGGAATATCGCTGGACTAAATGTGTAGCACTAGAAGGAGGCTATGTTAAGAAATAGAGGCAAACTTTTGTACAGAAATTTTACCTGCTTTTTCAACAAAATGATCGAACGACCTTCGAATTCAAAAAATTTGTTCCAAATTTATATGGTAAATCTTTCCATGAGGGTTTTCGTAATGATTGTAAGATTTGTTTCTGTCTCAGAGAGTCAGCAAATTTGCATGCAGTATAACTTGACTTGTTAAAGCACGGTGAGAGAAAAATGACACTACCGTAGAAATGCTTATATGAGCTGACAGCCGTGATGTGCGGACGCGTATACCTCTGGCATGCGCAGTATTCTATCCTGTGTAATTTTAGGTTATGTTAATCCATGTGTTAACCGAAAAATGTTTGGGAATAACAACTGCGCATGCTAGAGATATCCGCGTACGCACACAACTGGCCGAAGGGGTGAAGTTCTATTCAAAAAATTAAATAAAGCAACTCAAGAAATGTATGGAGATATTGTGAGGACCGATTTATTTAGATTTTTTAATAATAGGTTGAGGGCACCAATTACCAAGGGTGCACAATTTGTCGCGGATTGACAGATTTTTTCAGCTCGCAAACCAGACAACCCACAAACGTGACTTGATTCGCACCAGTTTTGCACACCCCTAAGAAATTCACTCACAAGTAACTTCGTTGAATCTTCTGATTGTATTACGCATCTCTTCCTTATGATTAACACGTAGATGTTTAAAGCATGATACGGCGGCTCTACAAAAATGAATAAAAAAAAAATGTTTTACAATCGGAACTACATACTATTTTCAGCATGATAACGTGAATGACAACTTTTAATTATATATGACGTAAAACTTAGTACTTCCATTTCATAATATTTGAGAGAAACCGGTAAGTATTTAACTATTTCCAATAGCACTAGCGAACGAGTTCTAATCTTGAGTAATTTGCGAATTGCTAAACTTTGTATACATTTTTGAATTATTCATCTAACCTGCTGTTTTGTGTATGGTGTTTGAGCCTAACTATGCATTTCCACTGCTTACGTCGAAGCATGTGGAATTAAATGCGCAGTGCTAATACTAATCTTACTTCTATATTTATCGCGGACATCTTCCGCCTAACTACCTGTAATTTGCACGTTTGTTGCTTTAAAGTTACGTTTTGGAAAATCGAAAGTAACGCAACATTGTTCTTCATATTTCTAGTTCTACGAAGTTAACGATCAAATGCAGTTGTTGCACAAAGCTTGTAAAAAAAAAACTACTACTACAAACTACTTGTAATTTGCACGGTTGTTGCTTTAAATTTACGTTCTGGGAAATCGAAAGTAATGCAACATTGTTTTTCATATTTCTACTTCTACGAAGTTAACGATCAAATGCAGTTGTTGCACAAAGCTCTAAATTCGTAGAGAAAGTAGATAAAATTGATGAGAGATGTTTTCTATTGAGACCTGCCGTATTAATGCTATCGAGTATTTTTATTACTGCTGAATCTTTGTGAACCTCGATACATACGTTTTCAGATTTTGTAAGCGGATGGGCCTGCATTTTATGCCTAGCGACTAAAGATAGTAAAGAGATCAACTTTTCAGCTAATATTTGGACAAGTATCCCAAGTCGAATTGAGTTTGGGTATGGAAGGTTTGAATTGAGAGATCCTTGAAGAACCTGTCATTATTTGACTTTACTCATTTCTGGTTCAATAAGTAGAATTATGACTGTATCTGTAAGAGTTAGTGGTACTGTAGACTTCTCGTTCCTCAAACAAGTTCGGTAAAAAATTTAAAATTTCTGGGACTAAGCAGGTGAACGTAGCCAAGTTCATTTTTATACAGAAATTCCCAGCATTTTTTCAGAATAGTTTTGTGCAGTTTAAACAGAGAATTACTCAACGATGACATTCAACTCCCTATTGATACGTCTGGTATGCCATATTATATTGAAAGCTACGGTGACAAGATTACAAGTAATAAGTTGACATTTTCCATAAAACATCCGATGCCATACTAGAAAAATCAATAACTATCCTTAGCTGTACAACGCGTCCTAAGGGATCAGAAATTAATATTGCCATGATACCAAATACCTTTTCAGGGTGGAATACTGGAGTCCGTGAAATGCGTACATCAGACAGGCCTCCCCAGATGAAAGCTCCCGATAGTAGGTCTCTCAGGGTATCACCTCCTATGAAAACTAGTCGTCGTCGCTCATGTCTTCCTATTCGCTTGAGACTTCCCTGGGCATTCCTCCTAAAAGTTAAATTCAACGTCCCCTAATAAGAGGCTAACCAGGGCATCCCTACCCATAAAGTGAAGATCCCCTGGACAAGTCCACCCACCGAGGCTACCAACGACGCCTGCGGGCATGTCAAGCATCAAGCCAAGCCTCAGAGTACTCGGGTTTATTTCACCTTGCGTATGACTTCCTTAAGTATAGAATAAATAAACCGCTTCGGCTTCAGAGGCCATATCAAGCAGTACTTCCCAAAAAATCACTGCCCAAAGTAAAAAATGCTAAGGAGGGTTATAGGGTCGCAGGTGTGGTCATCACTTCCCAAAGTGAATAAGCGCCAAGTAGCTGCCTGGCAACATCAGACAGGCCTCCCCTCAGGGTGGCAGTTTCAAGCATCACTTCCCAGAGCTAAAAAATGCTAAATATCTGCCTGACAACATCAGGCAGATCTTCCCACGAGGTTGCAGTTTCAGTCATCACTCCGTCAAGCTATAAAACTCTACGTGGTTGCTTGGCAATATCGGGCAGGTCTCCTCAAAGAGTGGTAGTTTCGGGAATCACTCCTCAAGCAAATGTGATTCGAGGGACAATCCCCGGTCACGTTCGCGAGATCCCCCCCCCCCCCCCCTCTACAACCTGGAAAGGGAGACGATTGTGATCGAGAGAGGATGAGTTCTGTCACAACAACCTCACCCGGTTACATTTGCGAGCCCCCCCCCCCCGGCCCCGCTGACCACCAGGAAAAAGGTGGCGAATGAGACAGGCGGAGGGTGTCACCGAGCTCACTCTGCCTTCTGTTAGAAAAAACGCCCGCCACCCGCCACCCTGTGGAGAGACCTGCCCGATGTTGCCAGGCAGCTACTTTGCGTTTTTTAGTTTTAGTGAGTTATGCCCAAAACTGCCACCCTGTGGGGAGGGCTGTTCCATGTTGCCAGGCAGCTACTTAGTGTTTTTTACTTCAGAAAGTGATGTCCGGAACTTTCACCCTGTGGGAGGACTTGTCCGATGTTCCTAGGAAGCTAATTAGCGTTTGTTGGCTTCGGAGAGTGATGTTGAGAACTGTAGACAATTCACCATGAACTTAAGGACCTGGAAAGCTTCGTAAATATAAGATCGACCGAATTAAAAAGATTTTGTAGTCCTAGTAGAGGATACAAATCTAACGATAAGAGTAGCTACCAGTTTTAACGCGTGTACTTTATATTGAAATAATTTCAAACCTAATATCGCAAACATTCAATAACTCCAGAAAAATATTTTAAAAAGTAACAACTTGAAATTTTGGTATTTGAAAACATAGTTTTTTTAGTCTCCTAATTTTTAAATATTTAATCCGAAACGTTACAAATTGAGAACGTTAAGTTTTTAGCCTTCAAAATAAAATTATTCCGAAAACGTTAGTAATTTACCAAAATATGTTTTTTTAAATGTTTCAATTTACATAAAGCTTCAATCCAGAATTATTCTATTTCGAACCTTCGCAGCTTATCAGCGTTTAACTATATTCACAGTCCATTCGTCCAGCGTTTTCGACAAATAGCCTTGAATGGACAGATTCCCTTTCCAAGCTCCGCCATTCAAGTTTGCAAGATTGTCGCTATTCGTTCTAAAAAGCTGGACGATTAGCCACGGCCTGAATTTCAAACAAATCGACGCCCCCATTCAATATGAGGCTATGTGTTGACAGTGCGCTGTATGAAATCATCCAATATGCTTATACACAGCGCATAGTCTCACACGCGGCGCTGTCAGCACACAGACTCATATTGAATGGAGGCGTCGAAATATAGAATTTTTCATTCTTGAAGTCTTTCCCAGTTACATTGTTATAAAGAATTTTTTAAACAAATGTGAAGCTTGGCGATTTCCCTTAATCAGATTTTTTCTTATTTTTACTAAACTTTGTTGCTATTATTCTAAAATTAATTGTCTAGCAAAAGTCATTGCAATCAACGTTCAATTTTGGTCTTTCATGACAAATTTTAGAAACAAATGCCCATCTTGAACATTCTCACAGAGAAAAAAATCTTTCCATATAATATATTGTTGGTTTCAGGTTAGCAGTGGTACCAAATAATGGAAATATGCAAATAATCAGAATTGTAATTTTTTTTAAAGAATTCATAAACATGTATTTAATTATGGCATTTCAAAGATGCATTTAGGCAGACGAAACCAACAAAATTACTTTTTATATTCGAGAATGTCGCAGTTTGGAATTTATTTATAAAATTATTATTAACAATCGTAATTGTTAGCTTAATGTCTAATTTCTTCATGAAACTTGTCTCTGAGATGAGAGCGATCGGAGTGCAAAAAAATTCTATAATTTCTGCAAAAAAAAAAGAAGGAATTGGTATTAGTTTACCATATTTCCGATTAATAATGACAATTGTTCATTATCTGATAATCTTCTTCTAGAAATATCTGAATAAAAATTTTGTAGAAAGTAATTCGAAAACCTCGTTTAAAATTACTTAAAAATGCCAAAGTTGAATATTTGTTCATAGATTTGTTGGAAAAGTCACAATTTTAATTATATGCATATTCACATTTTTTAGTATCACTGGTGACCTGAGACCAACAACATTTTGTAATAAGAGACTTGTTTTCTCTAAAAGAAAGTCCAAGATGGGCGTTTGTTTATCTATTTTGCTAATAATGATAACAATTGTTAATTGTCTAATTAATCTACCTGTACTTCTTGAAATATTAGAATGAAATTGTTTTCAGAAAGCTATATAAGAAAACACTCTAAAATGACAAAGTTGAATATTTGTTTATAAATTCGTTCGAAACAATCACAATTTTCATAACTGACATATTTCCATTATTCAGTAATACTGGTATCTGATACCAACAATATTTTGCAAGCAAGGATCTCTTTATCTCTAAAAGAATGTCCAAGGTGGACAACTGTTGGGTAAAATTTTTCATGAAGGACAAAAATTGTTTCTTGTTTGCAATGATTTTTACTAGACAATCAATTTTTGAATAATGGCAACAAAGTTTAGTGAAAGTAAGAGAGAGTCTGATTAACAAAAATCGCTGAACTTCACATTTGCTTGAAAGGTTGTTTGACACAATTGTTAATTTTCAACAACTTTTCATTACTAAATACCATTCTGATAATCATTTTTTTGAAATAGCCGATTTTCCCGCTGTATTTGTTTATATGATCTTGAAGATAGAAATAATTCTATAAATGGGCCCTCTAATTTTTCCGAATATCGTGTTGAGAATTAGGAAAAAAAGCTTCGAAATCCGTTCAGAATTAAGGCCTGTAGACAATTTTGAACAGAAATTTCCTGATTTGAACCACTGTGGTGTCATCCCAATCAAGTAAAATTACGTAACTATTGCTGATTAACTAATAATTTTCATGAAGTATGTAAATGCATCAATTTCATTTACTGCGGGTAAAGATGAGGGTTCATTGCGGGTTCGCGGGTTGAGTGCGGGTTGGCGGGCTGAGTGCAGGTTGTTGGCTTGATTGCGACCCGACCCGACCCGACCTACACGGGTCGGTTCTTAATTTTTTTTTGAAACCCCTAGAAGTTCTATACTAATTGTATGAAGCGCCTCCTCCGAAATGATCAGACCCACCTCTGAAACACTTTCCCATTCTCAGGAACAAATCTTGGGCCCAACATATGTTACGGCGAAGCTTTAAGGAAATAAGAAACTTCTTTGGAGAAAAGACCATGTGGAGTGTGAACCCATTACCATTGAACACTATTTTGTTTCGAAAACTTTAAGAACTTTTGGAAAAATCGGCAGGAAGTGGAAGGACTAATGTTCATCATGAGGAAGGGGCGCTTCATGCAATTAGTATAGGACTTAACTCACAAGTAGGTTCGTTTAATCTTCTAATTATTAAACACTGTTTTAAAGTAGATGAAAGGTACCTAATTTCTGATTTTTGAAGCCAATTACTGCCAACGTTTTCTCCAATATTACTTCAAATAATAGGAAGCATTGAACAATGTTGGATTTGAAAGAGCCACAGAAGTAAGCCGTGGATCATTCCAAGAGAACTCCTCAGGCAACCCTTGAAATATATCTAAAAAAAGTTCCATTCGACGCTTCACTGAGTCACGATTGATTGTAACACTGAAGCATAAAGGTCCAGGCTAATTAAACTGTCCTTTGCTTTTACAATCCATTTCGATTCTGCTTCTTATTTCAGCTCGATCGAACTTCGTTTTAGCGTTCCCGTTTTTTCCTCTAGAGCATCCTTTCCTTAATTGAAGCGTAACAGCTGGCAGATATTTCTCTCTCACAAAATTTCATTTAAATCTCTGTCTCTCCACCTTGCCTTTATTATGACTAATTTTAGGATTTCTAATTATTCTAATTTTGAATATATAATTATGTACATTTATCGTACACATTACAGTACCTTCGATTCTTTATTAAAACTAAATCTTTCTCAAAACTTGAACAGTGAAAAGTGAGCCACTAATAGTTAACTTTAGTCAGACTGTCCATTGTTAATAATTAGTTGTCTTTCACTATTTGTTTTGATATTTTTTAACTCTTTATGTAAGTTCTAGTCAACAATGATCAATAAAAATTTAAAAAATTTTCCTGAACCAAATTATTGACTAATGTTTTTTCAATTACTTTTCATTGTCATGTGTACTGTTATCTCGTATAGAATTTGTTTGTTCGATTACTTTTCATTGTTATGTGTACTGTTACCTCGTGTAGAATTTGTTTGCGTCAAGTTTTACGAATCAAAATGATAATTATTGCAATGCAGTGTACTTTGATATGGAAAATTTTATTTATAACCTTGTGTGGAGTTTTGCATACGTTAAAGCATTTAATTATGAACCATTTCAGAGTAAGTGAGAGAAGGGTTTATCTGATGGTGTGAAGTTTTGATGTGTAGATTTTATTTTCGTAGTAGCTGAACCGCACCATTCACTATAATTTTATTTTAAATACCTTCTTAAAATTACAAAATTTTTAGTCATGAAAAATAAAAGTTTGAAATTACTTACTTTTGATTTCTAAAGCCTTAAATTTTCAAGTTTCAATTTTTGAGGCTAATGATGATATATAATCGCTTTTATTTTAATATACAAATTTTAAATGATTAATTTTTTATTCTACATTATTGATGCCTTAAATTGGAAATTGTTCTATTATTTTGAATGATTGGCTTGCATTCTTATTGATTGATAACGAAAACACTCAGGTTTGCTTTCCAGACAAATCACGCGTGCTTGGTTCTTTCGACAAAACTCGGAGCGCGGACGGTGGAGAGAGACCGGCAACGTCTGACCAAATCGGGATTGCACCGCTGAGCAGCAATATCTACCGCGCATATCAGTGGTACAAGTGCAAGTGAAGTCAAAAGTGTCATGTTTTCAGTAGAGTAATGTCGCCCTATTTTCTTATTGCCTAAAATACATAATACTAAAGTATAATATATTTAAAAATCAAAATACACTCTTGCATCCAGCAAACTCGGTAAACATAAAAGCATTTTTTCATTAAGATACGATACATTGACGGTGAAAAATCTGATATGAAGAAGCCTTATAAATTTACAATATTTCCCATAAGAAATAATTTTTAAATTAGGGCTTGGTGTTTAAAGACGTTAAAAGTTTGATAAATGCTGATCGGCCATGTGGTCAAATGTTTAAATGATTAACCTTTTGAGGTTAGACTAGCATAATCGATTCTTAGACGGTTAAAAATATTCTATCGGTCAAATTTATGAGCATGGTGAGGTTTTTCGAGAAGATCTGTCAAATTGACATCAAAATTTCTCATTTTTTATGACCTTGACATTTGTCAAAAGGCTATGCTTTGTCGATTTGATGGATCTTCTGACAGAACTTCAGTACGCATGTGAATTCAAACGATAGAGTATTTGGCTGGCCAGTGCTGGCCAAGAATCAATTCTTGTGGCTGACTTTAGATGGTGTACCGTTTAAACGTTTGGCCACATGGCCAATTTTGGGAAAAAAATTTGCACAAACATACATAAATAAGTAAGCATTGTGCATTTATGGGAAAAAATTTATGTGGCGTTATGACAAAAGAGCAGTATTGAAAGCAGGTGTAATTCTATTAAATTGATTAAGCAAACTTTGGGTTGACTGAAATAGTATTTGACATGTTCACCTGGAAATTCGAATGTCATATAAGTGTTAGTCAATTTCACCACTTTCTTTCGATGAAGTAGCAGCATACCATTTATCACGTGTTCATAGGTTTCTGTAGTTTTCATGGAATACCTATGCACACAAATATACTGGTTTGGAAGCAATTATACATAGTAGACTGCATGCACTGGAAATGCAAATACAGGTACAGTCTGCACAAACACTATATTTGATATTATGTAGATCGCCGAACGATGCAGCTGCATGACACCGAAGTTGCACCTTAAATATTTCAATAATTCTCTATTGCTTAATAGAAAAGTAGCAAATTGTTTAACCTGCTAATTAAAAGTCCCCATATTGCCTATAGACTAACAATTAGGTAATTAGAAATTATCTTAAAATTTTCCATATATTATACATTGAAAAGATTGGTTCTTACAGGTCTAGTCAAAACTTAGCCCCTACTTCAAACCTGCAACTCCTCATTTCAACCTGCTTTGACGCTATTTAAGTCCATAGCGCCAACTTTCAACTTTTAACTCCTACAGAATAAAATATGAGACTCTCTTTCAACTCCATTTCAAAAGGATCTAACGTGCTTTAAATAAACACTCTACTTTGAAGCTAGTCGTTGAAAAAGTGGAATTTTCAGACATTTTTAGCGTCAAAGTAGGACCTATGTACATTGCATTAAAATCGTTGCTAATTTAGAACCTACTTTGCTGCTCTCAGTACCTATTAAGCTAGGAGTTACAAACAAAGTGGGGGATAAAAATTTCGACTGAGGATAATACAAAAAACAAAATTCGGCTCAACCTATTCTTCATCTGAGAAGCCAAATTGGCTTGGCATGAATTTTGATTACATACATATGAAGCTAGCCTCTGCGGAAAGACAGACCGTCTCTTCCGAAAATCGGAATCTAAGTGATAAAACCTTCCGATTCGGTCGTTCTTGCATTGAGAATTGACTGCATGCTTTCGGTTTACGACCATTGCCAGAACGACGAAAAAAGTTTCTACGAGTTTCTACTGCTAAAAGAAGGGGATGAGGAACGAGAGTTCATCCGGTTTTCCCGATCGGTATTTTGCGAGGATAAGCATATTTCCCTTAAGCTCAATGATATCGCCAAAGTTTTTACGCTTGGATTCGAGAAAATTGAACTGTAGAATAAATGCCGGTATCGTTTCATGATTACCTATATTTGTACATATGCATAACGTCGAAGTATGTCCAATTGTTCATAAAATGTATCATAATTTTTGAATTGCTTATAGACAACATTTTTACTACGCATATAAAGTATTTAGTAGGCAACCTAGTTAGAAAAATTATTTGTTGAATCAAGAGAAAGATCCCCATCTAGAAGGGTTTTTTAGGCGAACATAGGCATACATATATTACCTCATTTGATTATCATATATCATTTGACATTCTGAAATCTTTGAAATATTATAGGCGCAATGCAGCACACTTCCTCTCTTCATCTCTTTACGTTAACAACCTCTTAAACCTCCCTCCACTTGCCCCTCTAACACCGACCCTCCCTATGCACTATTACCCACCTCTCCTGACACTAACCAACTCCACCTCTCTCTCGATATAACATCCCTAGCCCTACCATATTTACCCTCACCCACCCATTAGTAAAA
>JAUMHM010025689.1:0-16483 GCA_032362435.1 Melikaiella ostensackeni
CAGAATCCTGAAAACTCACTCATTGCTATACATTTACCATTAACTCGAAATCCTTTCGGAGAATTTTGGGTGGGAGCGCTAGAACCTTGGCATGATACTACTCCTGACTGGGTTCTATAAGAAGACGACACTCAGAAAATAAAATTTCTTGAACCGAAAAGAAAACAGTTTTCATGGATATACATGAAAATTTGATTGAATCCGAGGGGCTAATTACTCCTGCCATTCGGTGTATACTCTCTCTGAAATCTTATGCAATCTCGTGCAAGCTTTTACAATCCCTTATAATCCCCCCTTACGAAAAAATATTATAGAAAATTCAGCACAGGTCTGTAATGATATTCCTATGATGAATTTTCTATAATGAATTTCCTATAATACATGGAATCTTTTGCAATCCCATTCAATCTTGCAATATTGCCATTTAGTATACGCCAAAAATCCGAGTAGTTAGTGTCTCGGTTGAATCTAACAAATTTTGGTTGATTTGATTTACATCCTGAATGTAAAAGATGCGAGAGTTTAGAACTGTGAATTTTTGAGAAACCCTGCTTTTAATTTCTTGCAAGCCTTTGTTTTTAAAAATTCGAGTAGAATTAAGGGTTCGCCGCTTTCCCCACATATGCCGCTTAGCCTGAGTTTAGGGTACTTTCTAGTGTTATATATTACACTCATGCCCTGTTAGTGTGCCCCCCTTTGTGTGCCGGCTTTACGGTCGTTCACGCTTAAATGCGTCTGTCTCCCCCCCTGAGCGTCCCTTGACAGTCTGTACTCAAGGTCATCGCTCGGTCAGTCAGCGACGTATTAGAAGTTATTTACATCGCGTGTGTCTGCGCATATACTTTTGTACGTGCCGAGTGTAAAGACTATATATATGCGGTCCTCAGTGTTTACCGACTCTTCTCTCTAAATTCAGTTGAAACTGGATTTTAAGAGACCCCGTTACTGTGCCAACCAGACTCGGGGCGGGGGGGGGCACACTAACGTGGTATGAGTGTATTCATACTTTTTACTTGTACTTTAATCTTAAGAAAATATGTTACATCGTATTGTGGCGACTCAAATTCTAAAGAATCCCCTGAAATATTTTGAAATCTTTTCAACTCTCTAATCTCTCATGATATCCCTTATTTGTTGTGAAATTTTTTGAAATTGATAGACACATTATAAAACGTTTGAAAATATATTGTATCTCTTGAAATCCCTTGAAATCCATTCAAATTCTTAAAATGTATTTCATATTGTTCTTTTAACTTCAAATAAGATATCATAAATGTGACATTTCAATAAGAAGTAAGCCAAGATTTTTCATAATCAATTTTTGTCTGTTTGCTGTTTCGAATTCTACTTCTTATTGTCCAAACTATTTCATTTATATAGTTTAGATCTTATTTCAGTTTTCTTTCTATTTTGAATAATCATTAACGCTACAGTCAGGTTTTACATGTTTTGTAAATTTTATTCACATAATTTATCGTTTTAATTTCAAAGATTATCATGATGTTCTCTAATTGAAGACATTTCATCTTGACGTAGCTTTTACGTAATCAGGAGAATTAATCAAGAAGAGTTTGCTTATGAAACGTTTCTGCAACGTAGGAAGTACGTTTGCTCTCACGGAACACTATAATAATCTACTGAAATGTCATTAGTTATGAGACTTGTATGATAGAAAATTAGATTCTCTCAATTTTAATTAGTATAATGTATAGATTTGTATGAAGCTAGAGGAGCAAAAAGGCCTGGCTGGCGCTCTCCATCATGAGAGAGAGAAGACTAATTTTATTGGTCGAAACTATCGCAGAAGAGATACCCGTTGAACTCACCCTATGAGCAAGCAGTCCTTCCCATCTACCTCAACTCTGTGCAGGTTGGCGCGCCTCTCTGGAGTGCTTGTGCATAAAAGTAGCGCAGTCTGATCCCACGGCATCAGTCTCTGACCGACAGAACCAGCAACAGCATCAGCTCTCGAACCTCTCTCCAGCCACCTTACGCTCCTTGACGCCTCCAGGACTTAAGAAAGCAATAAAACATATCTTCTTTATTTTGGGAATTAACTCTTTTAAAAATAAACCCCTAGCTCTTTTCTGAGCTCCACTAAATTTCCTCTCATTATGATTCAGGACTGATGGGCTCGTAACAAAGATAAAGAACAATTCGTCCTTTTCAGAACTATCTGTAATAAAGCTGGCCGAGCGAGCCGCGATCCGTCCACCACACAAGAATCAGCACATATAGGGTACCACAGCTAGATATCTCGATTACTCAAGGCCTTTAACTAGGACCTTTTGAATTGGAACGCCGGTCGCAAAGCGGATTGCGACCGATTACTCAATGTCTTTCCTAGAGGACCTTCTGAGTCGGAAGCAAGAAGCCGCCCAGCCACTCTCATCAAACGGCGGCTTACTTGAAGAGAAACGGTGGTTTTTGCTGAGCATATGAATGACTTCTGCGTTATCTATAACAAAATAGAAAAGAAATCCCATTGTCCTGTAGAAAATATAAGTGTAAACTCATGACCAAAAGTTGATAGTATTCTGTCGGTTAAATGTTTGACCTGTTAGAGAAGAAAGGTCGAGAGAACAAAAAGGCAGCCTTCTACTTTTGAACGTTGAAATTTTTTATTACACCTTTGCGTCTGGTCCTAGGTCCTGCTATTCGACGTGCCTGCTCTGCTACACGGAAATTCAGAAAAACGAAAAAAATTTCATTTGTACAATACGCATGAGAAATAACACTGCTCAATATAATTGTACCTTTGCATTCATGAAAAGAGATACGTGCAATTTCCGAAATAGTTTTTTGTGCTGAATACCAATCAGACCTTCGTTTTTCGCCCATGCATCGGACTCTTCAGATTTGTTGAAGCAAATTTTATTTTGGAAAAATCACAAATCGCGCTCTGAGTTAGTGTAGATAATGTTTTTAATGAAAGTGGTAAGATTATCTGCATGCGATTTTTAATATTGAATCCAACAACTACCTTATTTTTGCGATGACGCAAACGGTTCTCGATATACACTGATAAATATTTACTTCAAATAAAATAGAGGTCATTCTTTCGTTCTTTACAATAATTTTTAAAAAGTTTATTGGCAGAGCCTTAGCTGTTCACTAGATAGGTGATGGAGAAACCATCACTTTCAGTATAGTTTACAATTTGACGTTTTATGCTTACTCAAGGCGAATTATTGCACTAGAATTCCTCTCAAGTCATTATAATTTGGAATTTGAAAATTTTAAATTTTCTCAAGCTCTTTTGAGTTCTTTTAAATTTTCGATCAAATTCTCTTGATTTGAGTTCACTTGGATCCTCTTAAATTTGTTTAAATTTTCTCAAATTCATGTAATTCTTCTCAAATTTACTTCAATTCACTTAGATTTCCTTTCACAGGAGCTCTAATCGGTTCAGCAGAATTCGAGTACCTTGAATAAACATAAATTGTAAAATTTCAAACTTTCCAGAATGTTACGGATTTTCTATCATATATTTTGCGAACGATCAGTGGTAAGAAGTAGGACTATAAACTTTTGAAAAGTTTTTTGGTGCATTGAAAATCAAACAAAAATTACCCTTCTTTGGTGATTTAAAAAAGTTGATATTCGGCCGAGCATAAGGTTTTTTATGAAACCTGTTTTTTTCGCATTTGTTCGAAGATTTGTGTTAACTTCTCGAATACCATTCGAGTTATCGAAAAATAAGGTGGTTCTTGCATCCAGCTTGGAAAATCTAATTTGAATCATGTGACCGCTTTTGGTAACAAGAAGTTTCACACTCAATTACAGTACGATTTACGATTAACAAAAATTGGTACCAAAAATCTTAAAAACCTGACATGTGGACGAAAATTGGAGGTCAGATTCGCATTTGGCACAAAAAATTATTCCGAGAACAACAGATATTGAAAATAAGATATATACCTGAAAACATACACATGATACTGCGATCATTTCAAAAAAAAGCTTACTGACGAATGTCGGACATATGTGTGTACTACTGAGCTAAGTAGAAAGGTATGAAGGACGGTCAGACACATATATAGACCTAAATTAATTGTATTTCGCGCCTCTTTCTCAAGATCAAAGTGTAGTGCTCTTACGATGCACCGATGTGGCCACAATCTCAAAAATCTAAAACTTTCCATATGGGTCCCTTAGTACAGCAAATAACCTTAATAGTTTGTGAAATGTATGAAGAATTCACGAAAAATATTGAAATATCAGGTTCTATTTTCTGCTGACTTTAGTCATTAACTGCTTTCCTCTTTTAATTTGACAGGTGATCACAGACATCGTTCAAGCAGGTCCTTGTCTCAAAGATCCTTGTCTCGCAGATCCAAAGAACGCTCTCGAAGTCGTTCGGATAAATCCGCTTCTCGACCTCGAAGTTGATCACACAGGAAATATCACGACTATTATGTAAACCAATGCCGTCGTCGCAGTTATGATTCAAAGGACGATAATAATGGACATGGTTACAGCGATAACAGTGATAACAGCAGATATACCGCTTCGCCTAAAAGTAAACGTTCTTTTAGTCGAAGTCATTCCCCTACTATTCGAGATAGTCGTCACAATTCTGGGCCTGATCGAGTACTTGCATCAGCAGTGAACAGTCATCCGACACAGATTTGAGTGAAAATTACCAAAAAAGGTCTTCTCTCTGAGGAAATTAAATTATTATTAAAAACTTTTCCTCCACCGGCAAACTGTATTTTTATGCACCCTTCTATATTAGGTTAAGAGGATGAAGCAGCTTTAGACAGCACGATTATCAAGAGAGACGAAAGAATTGTAGAAAAACAAGGGAAGATATCAGCATCTCTTGCTGGTATAAGGAAAGTTATAGACCTAGTACTCAAATTGAATCCATCGGAAAAAAACACAATACTCAGAACCTCCTAATAGTATCATGAGAGTATTGACTGATCTGCAACATAACCAAACACTTATTCGTAGTATTTTGGTTTTGACAAATCTTAAAGCATCCCTTGAGGATACCCTTGAGGACCAACAGACTCACCAATGGTTGTTTGGAAAGGATCTCGCCGGATAATTCAAGGCTGCTAAAATTTTACATCAGTTGGCGAAGAATTTGAAACCGGCTTCAAAATCGCAATCGGAGAAGGACGAAAGTTCGAAAAACTAGAGCGGTCCGCCTCACCGAAATCAATACAAGCCGCATTACCCATCGAGGAGGGGCGGTGAGGGGGGCAGAGAACATATTACTGTCGGGGTCGCAAGTCAACTCCTTGAGGCAGGAGTTGGTTTCAGAAGCAGGATCAGGGGCATCTTTAACGTCCGACAAAACCATCTTGAACTGGACTTCAGGGTTCACGATACCTTTCACTTCCCCGGCAAAACGACAAATACCATCCAATGAACGCTGTTAGTCTTTTCAAGAATGACAACGAATTAAGTGCCAAATTGTTATGTTGTTAAGCAAGGGTGTCTTGGAAAGGTTTGAATTTGTTTTAGACTAATTTATTTCCAGTATTTGAAAGGTTATGTAACCTTATGGTTACACAGTTACAAACTTAGGTTATGTATGTCATGGTTATACTATGTAACCTTAAAATATGGTTGAGTGCACATAAAAAGTTTTTAGAGAGAAAAGTTCTTAGCACTCGAGGCCAATGCTGGTGATTTCGAAAAGCGAATAATACTTTCCGATGTTTGACAAGTAGATTTCAATCGCTGAGAATCACACATCAGTGAAGCAATATATCTTGTTACGCAGTTTAAACCAGTCATCGAAATTTTCTTAGACGCATCGTGCTTTGGATGGGGTGTATATTGCAGCGGTCAGCGAACGCTTGGTCAATGGAACAGAGATGAATAACGTGATCGCATTAATTATCTAGAATAATTATCAGCCTTCTTCAGTATTAAATGTTTTGCAGGCGATCCAAGGAACTGCGATGTATTATTTAGGATTGATGATATGACCGCCATCGCCTATCCAACAGCGGTACGATTGTATAGCTAGCTTCTAGTTCAAATTTAATGATTGAACATAATTAGCTTAAGTGCAGTTCTGTCATAATTGTATTAAGCGCCTCTTCTGAGAGATCAAAGTGTAGGTCTAGCGATATTCAATACCCAAAACTAAGTAATTCAGCCAAGGAAATTTGGGAGTGGTGCGAACAGAGGCGGATTTGGATCTTTGCATCCTACATTCGCTCTAACGAAAATGTTAAAGCCGATTTTGAATCTAGACATCTCAAACCAAAGACGGAATATTCTTTATTACCCTCTGCCTTCCGGAATATAGTGAGCAAGTTCGGCTTGCCAGATATAGACTTGTTTGCAATAAGAACAAATGCAAAATGCAAACGTGATGTTTCTTGGATAAAGGACCCTGGATCGATGACGGTCAATGCATTCACTTTCGACTGGAATGATCACTTTTTCTGTGCCTTTCCACAATTCGCAATAATTTTACACGTATTATGAAAAATGTAAGACGAGGGTTCGAAAGGTATTATTGTTGTGCTACATTGGCCAGCGCAGGCCTGGTTTCCCATCTTCACTCCCATGTTGGACTGTAATCCAGTTTATTTTGAACCAAGTATTAACATCTTGATTTCCCTAAACAGACAGCCACATCATCTTTGGAAGAGAAATAATCTGGTTGCAGGCAGGCTGACCGTGAGACGCTAAAAAAGAAGAACCTACCTGATGAAGCAATAACCATTAAGTTGCCTTCATCGTCAGATTCTTCCATCAAACAATACGATTTCTCTTTGGAAAAATTATGCAGTTTTTGACGTCAGAATAACGTTGACAAGTATGAATTCCATGCATGCTATGTTCTCAAATTTCTCACAGAGGAATTCCAGAAAGGTGTTTCCCACGGCACTATCAACAGTTGTCGACCAGCAACTGCCTTATAACATGGACCAGAATTGAGCGCAGACCCTCGAATAAAAAGGCTGTTCACAGGTTTCGCAAATTTGGGTCCTGGAAAATCTAAGTATGAGGCAATATGAGATCCACAACTTGTTTCAAATCATGTCATTCAATGGGGCCTGAATGAAAAACTTTCATAAGAAAAACTTACTCTGAAGCTGGTCATACTGTTGGCTTGAGTGACAGCGTAGCATGTGCGAACGCTTACTCTAAGTGATATAAAAAATGTGGAGGAAAATGTTAATTTCATTGAAATTAAGATTCCAGGCATGATTAAAAAATCCAAATTAAACTAGATGCAGCCAAATCTGATCATTTCTTATCATAATGACAATAATATAATTTGTCCGGCCTCAACATTGGATGAATATTCGAAAAGACCAAGAGTTTGCGAGGTAGTGAAACGCAAATGTTGATAGGTCTCAACAAACCTCACGTAAGTGTCTCCACTCAGACATTGAGTCGCTGGATAAAGAAAACCCTTAAGGATAGTGAAGTAGATACCAATACTTTTGATGCCTACAGTACTCGTCATGCTTCATCGTCTGTGGCTAAGATAAGTCAGTGAGAAGTAAGAAGTCAGTGAAAGAGCCAGTATTAATATTGAAAAAAAAACTGCAGGTTGGACAGAAAAGTCAGCTGCTTTTACGAAGATTTACGACCGTAATATTATAGAAGATGAGAGAAAATTTGCAAAAACTGTTCTAAAGAGATCACTTCAGTAATATTCTATATATTAGCACTACACTTTGATCTTCCGAGAAAGGCGCTTCATACAGTTATGACAGAAATTCACTTAAGGTGAGTTCGTTCAATCATTACATTTTAGCAAGAAGCTAAATTTCAATCATATGCTATCATACGGCATAGGATATTTATTGAGAACATGCATTTTTTAGTTTGTGACTCATAAATATTATGAATAATTATATCTGATGTTTGTTCTATTTTGTCTACATGATCTTATATGAATATCTGAATTTGGTTTTATTCGTAAGTTGTGAAAAAATCAATATTCGGATACTGATTATTGATATGAGACCATGTAGAGAAAAAGGAACTAACATCAGATATTATTACTTATAGAAATCTGTTTAACAAAAAAACATCAATATATCACGAATATCAGAATGGAACTTTACACACTCATTTAGAATAATTAGGATATTTTTTTTGATAGTTTTTCCAATCGATCAATTCTATTTTTGCAAAAGAAAAACAGCATAATCATAATTTAAAAAAAAAACAGATATTCGTTCATATTCTTGAAAACATGCATTTTTCACTAATATGTGTTACGAATATCAGAAAAGACATTAATTAACACACTTATTACAAACAATTAGGCCATTCTTCATAATAGTTTTTCTAATCGAACAAAATCAGAATCAATGTTCTCCTGCTAATTTTCGAATACAATTAATGCTTGTTTTGAAAGTTGGTTCATGACGACATTTTGAGTAGTTGAGTACGACTAAATTTAATAAAAAAATCTACCACCTAAAACTGAAAATGTAAAACATAATACACGCCTGTAGGGGCTAATTTGTTGAAATTCTTGTGCGGTTTGTGGCAATAAGTAGCAGGTAAGTCTGAATGCATCAGCAGTACTTTGGATAAGGGGTGCGGCGCGGAGAGTTATGAACCATTTCTGATCTAGACATTCTTTCCATTCCTTCTGAGCGCGAGGAGAGAGGAACCTACTTGAGTTTACGCTAACTCCTAGTGAGAGGGAGCCAGAAAAGAAGGAAATCGAGGGAGATAGAAATACATCTGGAAAACATAGAGTCGGAAGAGCACAAAGGACAGAGTCTGTGCGGTTTTAGAGTGAATGACCCCTCGGTTTCTTCTTGGTTACGTGCTTTCCGAAAAAATTTATCAGAAGAGTTGAACTACATCAAATAACTATCATAACAAAACATTTATGTAATGTTATCCGACTGTGAGACGAAATATTCAGACACAACACATTTTAGCATAATAAGTATGAATAACTATTTGCAAACAAGCCTCCTTCGTGAATAAGCCTAAAGACAGTGATATGAAAAATTGTTTGCGGTTTGCAAATTCGAGAAATTAGGTGATTGTTTTTTTTGTGTATGAAAATCGCGTCATTTAAAGAAAGTTTTCTGTATTACGAAAGAACTGTCAGAAGCCAGTGGGGTTTATGCAGCGGATAGCCTTCTTCTATCTTCAAATTTTCATTTGAAAATTTCTGACACATAGAATCGCGTATTCATTTCTCTCTTACAGGTACGGAAACACCCAGTCAAAAGCTAAGCTCATTTCAAGTCAAATAAAGGCCAATTGAGACGTTGCATTTTTTGGTCAAAATGGCGTTACTGGGGTTTTAAGACAAAATTACATGAAGTTGGACCAGCAGCAACTGAAGCAAGTTCTCAAAAAATAAGACGCAGCAAAATTACCTGCCTGGACCTGCCATTTCAGGTGTTTAGGTGTTCAGATGTATTCCGGGATTTCCCCACTGACCCAAGATCTTCTTGCCTATTTAGTACTATGCTTTCCACTTCCAGCTTGGTAATAGCTTCTTCTCTAATCCATTTGAGGATTTGTTCTCCTTCTCTGATAAGTAATCCGTTTGGATCTGGACTGAGATATTCTAGCCTAATGACCCAAATGAAGTTATAGAAGCGACACTTATTCAAGAAATTTATTATAGGATTTGAAAATATCTACGTAATAATGGAGCTTAGGCATTAGGCCCATTAGGACGTATCGGAAAAATAAAATTTAGCTGCTCCTCGTCTGGGGGGGGAGGCTGAAAATATTCTACTGAGTGCCAGAATAACTTCCTGAAAGCATGAGCAAAAAAAGTTTTTAAGTTCGCACAATGACTGACTGGCTTGACGAAACATAAGTTGTCCTTTTGGCAGGACTGAACCAATCCTCGAAAAGACTCTATAGTTCCCTCCCTTTCCAGGTGCTGGGGAACTCGTAAGATGCATGATTCTAACCCCCTTGGTAGGTTAGAGAGTATGCTCGTCATTGTAACCGTGCCTTCCTGTTCCTCTTATACGAAGATATCGACCGCCTCTCAAGACCAATTCTGTTTTGATCAGTGCGTGAACCTTTTCTTTCACATTTTTAAATACATGAAACTCGTATAATGAGATAATTACAATATACTGCCCCGGTCTTGTGACACTTTCCCCCTAATATTTTCAAATATAATCATTCATTATCATATTTGAAAAACGTAGTCAAATCCTTCACCTACGATCAAACCATTACCATTACTCGAATTTTAGGAGAAGTTACTTAAAAAATGTCTAGAAATCGACTTTTGTTTATAAAGCGTTATATTCTATTATAATTCACACTTCCATGCATAGTTTCAGAATGCTCTTGGTAAAACCTATCATGAGTGTAAGAGTTTTGAAAAACAAGAGCTGATGTGAGAAAGGTATCACGTTTCACAAAAATGATTAATGCAGAGTCAAATATACCATGCTTATTAATATACACTCGAAATCCAATATAAGAAGAGTTTCGGAAATTGCTTCGCACTGACCTTGCCCCTAAACAAGATCTCTCGAAACGTAAACAGTCAGGGTCGTGTGAACACGCTAAACACTAAAAATGAACTGACACATGTGCTGGCAGCTGATGGAATTATAGTATTCACTGCGGTACTTCCCCCTTTTATCGCTCCGCTACTGGTGGCGACGCACTGCTTACACTCCCCGCTGCTTTCTGCCCGCTTAGAAACTGCGGGGGCCAGCAGTTCTAGGAAGGCTTAAACTGGATGGGATTATATCAGAGTTCGAGTGTAGTTTTATATCATGACAATGTTGATGTATATTAGGAGTCTATGTGTTAAATGAGAACTACTGATGATAGCGTCGAAGTATCATGGGCTTTATTACATGAATGGTTTTTTCGACGAAACGGTAAAAACATGCATATGCTTCATAGAACAACTACGGATAATGGTTATTGATGAATTCATTTGTTAACTCAAAACCCTAATCAAACTATTTGCGTTGAATATAAATTAATTCATTTATTAAATAAAATTAATCAATTCACCTTATGAAAAGAAAAGATGTGTACCCTTCCGACATGAGACACGATCACGTGACTTCCTCCCTCTACAAGATTGAACTTAGAAATAAAGTTCCCAAGTTTAATTAGTTTTTGAAAAACTTCGTTCTAATATGTAACTTTTGTTATTCCGCTTTATATTGGCTTGAGTGGCTGCAATTCTATAACTAATCGTGGATTTAAAAATAAGTTTGATCATTTCAGTGTTTAGAATAAGTTAGTAATTATTGAAAATATATTTTATCTTAACTAAACTTACTTTGGAAACAAAATTTGAACAAAAATATAAGACAATAATGAATAATAAAGTCAGAGAATAACCTTAAAGTTATAGTATAATTTGACTCAACTACTTAATTTCCCTTATGGTAGATTTTATACAAGAATTTCCTCTCCTCCCTTTAGAATTGTAAGAATCATCAGAGATTGATTACATTTTCATCTTGATAAGGAGTCTAAAAAATCAAATAATATGAAACTTCAGAGCAACACTTCCATTATAAAACATTTTTTTTTATATTTTGTACCCAAATCTCTGATGCTAGCTTAAGTTCTAATTAACATTTATAATTGCTGTACATCTTCCTAAATTATACGACGTTAAATGGTTCTTTCTCACGTCGATCTCAAATCCTTATTGCATACGTGGTGATTGACGTGAAAATTGTCTTTTACATTGACTACATGAATATGCTCGACAGCGTTATTTTTTAATATCCTTTTTACAACTATAACATCTCGTATTGATTGATTCTAAAAGACCTATAGGATACAGAAAATTCTGATACCTATAATCTTCTCTTAAAATAAAAAGAAGTGAATTATACTATAACACTTGATGCAAATATTTATGTCCCAAAATAGGTTTCTATACACACCTGTAATTCCAGAGGAAAAAGTTATCGAAAATGTATTCATCAAAGATCCATAAAACATCGCACTCCGTTCAAATTGTTCATGATGCATCATTTCATCAGATAGAATTCCTTGGCATTCTATAAGTTGGTACCATTCCTGAAAGCTCAACACATACACATATATAATATATCAGGCTTATATTTCACAATTATACATGTTTACTTTTTTTTCTAGAAATGCGCCGGAATCCTCCAAAAGCCTCTCAAATCTTATACGTTCTTCTGAGGCCTCAAAAAATATCAAAAAATATTTCTTAATTCTTTGAAAAATTGCAAAATTATTTGGAATGCTTCGTAACCATTTTAAACTTGTCGAATTTACCTTGAATCTGTAGGATGCTACTAAAATCGTTTTTTGGAAGAAAGAAAAAATATATTATGCAATCTCCAGAAATCTTTCGAAGTCCCCCAAAATTCATAGATATTCTGTGAACGTTTTTGAAATTTTTCGCAATTATTAAGAACCTCTACAAATTGCTTTAATTTTCACAGGTGAAAATGGACGAACTGTGGGCTCCTACATGTTTGGTAAGAGTCATAATTTCAATTTCGAGATTATATATAAGATACGGCGGGCGTCGTATTGAATTACCCGTTAACTGGACCATTTCTCAGAGCAAAATTATTCACAATCTGTGCAAAATGATCCAATCCCATTTGCGTCAGAAATTAAATTTGCCAATACAGATGGATAACTTGAGATTCGTCATCAATGATCGAGATGAATTGATCAACGTGAATTAATATTTATATACCATTATTAAATTAGATTTCTGTAGTGACAATTAATTTTTTAACTAACATTTTTTTTATTTTATTTCAGCATAAACCAATGGAAGAGAATTACCCTGACGATGTGCTGACCAATTTTGTCAAATAGAGATGACTTAATCTGAAGGATTATATTATGTGTGTGTGTGTGAATTAGGTATTTGTATATAGTTAAAGTGAAGATTTCTGATATTGTATGTAGTGTGTATAGTACATAACTGTATTCTTTTGAATTTAATTTTACGTTAGATTGAAAAAAAGAAATTCATTCAGTTGAAAGCAAATTTTGTTTGAATTTTGTAATATAATAATTTCGTCCTATCTTAATAGAAAAATGAAAATGAAATGTCATTTCACGGTTTTCCCAATTCATTATTCATGTCCTTCTCTTCTCTAGCATGTAATTTCTAAAAACTTAAATTAAAATTTTCTTCTAAAAATATTCATTAATATAATTGAAAAATATTATTTATTAGGAAGAAAGGTTTATTCGGTGGAATATATTAATTTGCTTCCCGGTAATATAATTTTTCGCATGATAATATTTCCCTTGCATTCACTGTTACAAACAAATTTTTCATTATTGTTTTTTTTATTCTTATTAGTATTTTTATACCGCAACTTTGCTAGGTACTGCACTCAAGAAGCCGTTTGGGTCAGAAGTAGAAAAGTTGTAAAGGAAAACAGATGGCCAGCGAATTTCTCGATATGAGAAAAATTCCTGATGATTTAATGTTAAGAGTGTAGCTACTGCTATAATGGCAATGACATGTATGAAAATAAGAAGAATCAATATAATTTTGCTACTAGAAAAATTGGTAGGAGTTGTAGTATCGTGTAAAAGTTTAATGTTTCCTGATTGAATAGTATATTTTGTGATAAAATCCTCTTGGTGGAATCGGTAGATATATTTTTTCACTTTGTTTATATTCCGAGTAGGAATCCAAGCTTGCGATTCATTTATCATTAGCACGCAATTTGGTAAAATATTGAATACGCTAATAATTTTTCAAGGGAAATAAAATTTGTTGCTTTGGAGGAAAATTAATTTGAATATTTTTTACATAATGGGAAAAATAGATCTACCCTGCTTGTGATTCCAATATGAAGGAGAGGTGTTTATATTATAGGTTTTCTCCTAATTCACATTTAGGAAGGTTCGAATTTAAGTAAAGTGAAAGTTTGCAATTATTTACTAAATTTGCTATTCCAGAATTTGATGTGATAAATACAATTTGCCACGAGGGGTTGTTTTGCAAGTTTGATGAAGTTGATGAAGAAATATGAAGAATTATCTTTCGAAATTGTAAAATAATTGGTCTTAGGCCTAGTGTAAGTGATTATGAATTTTAAGTCATGAAATGCAAAGAATATGTACGAGGGATGTCATTTATGGAATTTGAAATTCTTAATTCGTGGGAAAGAGATAGACTCGTGGATGATGATTGTATCATTCATTTGAAATATTTGGTTTCTGACAGTTCTTGAAACTGCATCAATGAATTGATTGTCAGGATGTATGCAGTAGGAAATTTTTCCGAAAAATCTGACGTTACTAGACGAAAATGATTTCGAGTAAGGATTCTTGAGTATATAAACGCAATATATTAACTCGAGCGATAATGAGATCGCAAAATTGGTCGATTCTTTTTCGGTCAATAGGGTCCATTCATCTATAATGTAACAGAAATTGTAAATACGCTATTAATTTAGATGTTTTTCTGTTTCTAATTCTTCGTAATCTGTTTCACGTGGGACAATTCAAAACGAATAATATGAACTACCTATAGAAACGTCTTCACATTGATTTTCACGTTTTCCTTTCCGAAAATTCTAACACTTCATAAGGGCCTGTATATTGATCAGCAAGTTTTTTTATTTTCCCTTCTCTTAGCAGAAATACATGATCGCCTACTTCAAAGTTCTGAAGATTTTCTTTTTCATTATAATAAATTTTAGATTTTTTTTCAGCTGAAATTAGGTTTTTTTGTGCTAAGGCTCTGACCTCATGAAAACGTGTCACTCAATTGATCATATAGCCGTTATAGGTCGGTAATTTTTCAAGATCTGACGGAGGATCACTAGAAGGTTTTCTTGCTAAGTTTCCGAAAACTAATTTGTAGGGAGTGCAAGGCGTGCCCTCATGTACCCTGGTGTTATAAGAAAAGGTTGCTAATTCCAACCAATCGTCCCATTCAGCGTGCTTCTGAACAAACTGCTTCTAATATTCGCCTAATACGTGATGCGATCTTTCCAATGATCCGTTAGATTGGGGATGATAAGCGGTTATTCCGAATTGTTTAATTTTGAACCTTTTTGCTAATCTCTTGAGTGAATTACCTTAGACTTTACTTTCCGGGTCAGTTAATACACATTTTGGTGCTCCATATATACAAATAAATATTTTCATGAAAGCGTCAGCTACAGTGCTAGCAACTTGATTGGGCATTAGTGCCGCTATGCAAAATTCAGTAAAATTATCTTGGATAGTCAGGATATATTCGTTTCCTGATGTAGTCATTGGCAGTGGACTCACAACATCCATAGCAGCAGACTTTTCAAATGCTGTACTAAGTGTTTCTGTAATTATCACAGGAATCCCAGTTTAACCCTGACCAACTTCTTGAATTGGCATTGGAAGCATTGTTGAATAAACCTTTGTATATTAAGCTTCATATCAGACCAATAATATTTTCGACGTATCCTGTTGTAGGTTTTTGTGAAACCCTTATGTTTAGGGTAGAGGTATGTCCTGGGGAGGACTCTCACAATGAACTGGTGTTTTTATAAATACTGAGAGAGTATTATACCAGAGGAGTTAGAACTGCCGGTAAACCCAAACCGAAGCGAAGAGCAGAAAATCTCTACTGAAGTACTGCTCAAAAAACACTGACTGGCTGCTATCCACCTGTTCCAGAGCTTTTATGATGCAGTAGTAGAAAGAGATTTTCCTTGGAGATTCAGCCGTTGCTAGACAATCTACTCTCCTTGCAACTAGATTTTATGACTGGCTTGACTAAACATAAGTTGTGTTTTGGCAGGACTGAACCAATCCTCGAAAATACTTTATAGCTTTCTTTCATTCCAGGTGCTGGGGAAATTGTAAGATGCATGATTTTAACCACCTTGGTAGGTAGGACAGTCCGCTCGTCATAGTAACCGTGCCTTCCCGTCCCTCTCATGCGATGATATCCACCACCCCTCAAGATCAATTTTATTTTGATGAGCGCGCGGACCTTTTCTTCCACAATTTGAAATACATGAAACTCGTATAATGAGATAATTACAATATATTGTCGCGGTATGTATGATTTATCATGCTTGTTTCTAAATATTTATGACAGTCACAGAAGAACACGTTCTATGTTGAAGGATGATGTTTGTGAGGGGAGTTTTTACTTGACTCCTCACTCATGGCATATAAGTATATCGACACGTACGGTATTTGGGCGCCAGCCAGGCCTCTATTCGCAGAACGGATAAAAAAAAGAAGGAAATCTGAAAAGTTCGAACCTGATTTTATTTTCTTTTTGACCCGGCAATTGTTGTTATTTTTCTATTTTCAAATCTTTCAAAGAGGAAGGAAGGATCAGACGTAGACTTCAGGGGTGGTTCTTGAAATCACAACGGCATTCTCCTTTATTTTCATGTAAAGCTCGACTGTTTTCACAATTTATTCAAATTTCGATATTGGCTGCAAACAAATGATAGAAGTCAGCAGAACCGGGTTAACAATCTAGTGCGTGAGCTTAACGGAAATAATACGTAATCGCGACCACGTGGTCGATGGCAAAAATCCCGAACAAAAGGCCAAAACT
>JAUMHM010025724.1:0-16482 GCA_032362435.1 Melikaiella ostensackeni
AGGGGTATCAAATACAAGGAATTCCTCTTAAATAGTTCTTCGTTAGGATCAAAAGGAAGATATCGGTTAAATAAAAAATTCGAAGACCTGCAGTTAACAGTAAGTGGAAGATACTGTTTCAGAGCCACTCCGAAAGTTGTTGTACTTGTTATAAATGTTCTAAGGGACCATCCATATACCACATGGACATTTATTCTTTGTGGTGAGGGGGAGGCAAAACTCTACGAGGGGGACTGGGGGGCTCAGTCAAGAGTCCACGTGGACACGCGTTCGCCTGAATCTACGAACTTCTTTTCAGAAGAACATAAAAAATTAAGAACATTTTCACAAATTTTTGTTTGTACCTTCTACTTTGTATTATTGAGCATATGTTTTCAAGAAAACACGAATTTTCAGACAATTCACCGCTCATTTTGGCTAAATAGCTTTTAAATACGAAGAGTATCCATATTTTCATAAAATGTGAAATAAATCCGCGGAGACAGAGAATAAGAGGGGGGAGGGGGGTTCAAAAAGTGGTGAAAAATTGTGTACGTGGTATATGGACGGCCCCTCAATTCATTTTTGAAAGCTTAGTTTGTGCAGTTTAAAACTTTGGTCCTAAGAAATAACTGCGCAGAAGGAATTTCCGTTATCACAACGTGTCATATTTTTCATGTACTGCTAAAACTATTCGGAGACATGAAAATGACGAACAGATAAAGGCTTTTTGAATTTGATCCTCGAAGCATATTCTTTTATTTGTTGCTTATATCCCAACTTCAAATCATGTTATGTTAATTAATTAAAAATTAAGGTAATTATGTTAATCATGCTAGTTGCCATTGTCATGTCTATTTACTTCTTCTGTATACTTTTCTACTGTTTCTTTGTATCCCTGCACGGGAAGAATGTATCCGTCAAAAAGTCACGAACTGGTAGCCAGGTCTCGGATATGAAAAAAACGTATTGAATCTTATTTTTATGGAAAATTTATGGAGAAATTTCGAACCTTCTATGAACAATTCAAATTTTCTACGAATAGTTCCTGAAAAATTCAGACTTGAGTATAAAAGGAAAAATTTTATAATGCGATATGATTATTACAATTTATATATTTGCAACTGTGAGGATTCGAACCCTCGAAGATTGCTGACTCACCAGCTTCTAAACATAAACCGAGAGTGCGTAATCACGCGCAGCTGTAAAAGGCCGCACAATATAGGATTTATAAAACTTCTAGCCACTCGTCAGAGGAACTCAAACTGGAAATATATGCGCGCGAACATGCACCGCCGCGTTTTTGCGAGCGTGTGTGCGGGCCACGTGCCAGCGATCCTACGTCCAGTTCTTAATCATTCATAATATTTCTTACTTATTGACGTAGAAAAAGTGATGAACCCTTTTGGAATTTTAACATCAAGTTCGTCAATTCTTTCTCAGAGTTCGCAGATTATCTACAAAATCCATCAATATCCTTTGAATTTTTCTCGTATCTGAACCTAGCTACTAGTTCATGACTTTTTGATGGATAAATTTTTTCCGTGTGTAACATTTTTCTGCTTTATTTGCAAAAAGAATTGTCTCTTTTCATCGTAAAACATACCGTAGATTGACGAGATTTCCTCCGAATAATGAATATGTGAAGAGCCCATGGGACAGAGTATGTCAGGCATTAGGCTCATGGGAAATTGGGGTCTTAGGATTGATCAAATCCCAATGGAATGATGCCTGTCGATCTCCTGTGGTAAAAATATTAAAATCAACCATACAATCAAAAAAATTAGTCGAGAGATGTCCGCGGAAAGAGTAAAGTGCAAAAATCTGTCACTTTTCAATCTGCTCTGTTACCACCTTAGGTAAAAAGCGAACTAGCGTGCGAGGAGAAGACACAGATAATCTTTCGGAAAAGGGGAAGAGAAGTGAGTCAGGGAACTATCCGTGAAAATCCCTGAATAAGTTTAAAGCAATACGGTATCACGTGATATCAGGATGGCGATTTTAGATAATATATGAAGAAGTATTTGAATGATTGACAAGACTTCCCGTTTGTAAGAATATGTCAAGGGCTCGAGCTTGGGCGCTATTCATAGTAATATATATTTATTTTTTTATTTTTTTTCGAAACACATATGTTCATATGTTGAGTAGACCTAAAAAATTGAACAATAATTTGACCTAGAAAAAACGGTTTAAATCGGGAAATGACCTGGAATTGAAAATCGGCCCGTGTCTCGCCACCCTGAATAAGATAATTCCGAGAAGAATTCTTATAAACCATACTTTTTGCATGCGTATGTGTTAAAGAAGTATTGTATAATAAGAAAAATTAGTCTAAACAATACATTGTCACGTCATATAGAATATGCTTATCAATCATACTTTTTACATGCGTATGAGTTGAAAAAGTATTGCATCATAATAAAAATCAGTCGAAAGCAATATATTGTCACGTGATATACAGTATGCTAATCAACCATACTTTCTGCATGCGTATGAGTTGAAAAAGTATTACGTGATAAGAAAAATTAGTCTTAAGCAATACATTGTCACGTGATATAGAATATGCTAATCAACCATACTTTTTCATGCGTATGAGTTGAAAAAGTATTACATAATAAGAAAAACTAGTCTAAAGCATCACATTGTCACGTGATATACGAATCAACTATACCTTTTGCATGCGTATGAGTTGAAAAAGTATTGCATAATAATAAACATTAGTCAAAAGCAATACATTGTCACGTGATACAGAATATGCATATCAACCACGCTTTCTGCAAGCGTATAAGTTGAAAAAGTATTGCATAATAATAAGAATGTAATACGTAGGAATATAACTATAAAAAAATTATGCCTTTGCGGATGCTAATTTTTCTTTTTTATTGGCAGGCATTCGATGTACTATATATTAATAAGTGGGATGAATCATGTATAATATATTAGCAATCTTTCATATTTTTATATGAAACGAATAACGAAGCAATAGAGTTTTCTGTACCCTGCCTACATTGAACGTACGTCTAGGTGGAAAAAATTTCGAAAAGAAAAAACCTTTTTCAACTTGTTTTTGAAAACCCAAAGAACAAAAGCTAAAACCTGGGATTGAGAAGCAGATGGTTAAAGACGTTGTAAACTCGGCGATTCCGAGCGGCATTTTATTGACAAATTCAGAAAACCGAACTATTCATATTTAGAATTTTGGGAGTAACCGTAAGAATAGAATCGTTAATTTTATACTTTTACTACCTCGTTTTCCAATTTTGTATTTTGTCTATTTTGTCCAGTAGGTAGGCAAGCGTCTTTTTCACCATACTCAAAAAATTGCAGCAGATCGATTTGTACCTCGCTACCGAGCAGAATTCTATATTTTCAATTTGTCATTTTTACCACCTGCAGCCTAACGAAAAATTAAAGAAGTTACCAACAGCGGATATTCTTATTAACCGACCGAGAAGGAAATAAATCAAACTTCTGCCGTCGAGCCCAAATGTGCCGGTCGATATTTATTATCTCAATAATGAACTTTTTTTCTTCCCCCAACTCTATGCTTTGCCCCACACTGTTTTTTTACATTTATTGATATTTTCCCAAATTTTTTCCGCTTTTTTTAAACTTCCATTCTTGAACGTGGGACAAAAAATATTGATTTCAGGACTGGCTGGGTCACGTGACTAATGTATAACATAACCTTAAGCGCTACCCAGGAACGACGACGTGGACGTAGTAGTTGTCTGTTCCTTTGGGGGTGCTTTTTTGGTGAGTTCCCTTGCGTTTCACGATCGTGGTTTTTTTCGGTGAGTCCCCACGCCTCTCACTATCGGATTGCTTTATCCAGCATCACTTCATTCTATCTCTTTTCTATCCAGCCATTTCTAGCTGCTTCACTCTCTATCTTTCTCTGTTTCCTTGTCAGTATACATACTTGTACTGCTTTCTTCCTTAATCCTCACTTCTCTATCCCTACTTTGTATTCGCCTATCTACCTCTATCTCTTTTTATCCCTTTCCCATTTAAATTTACGCCTCACCTCTTCCAATTTCCTTTTCTCCATGCCTGCTTATCCCTCGAATATCCCCGTCCGTATTTTTCGAAGTCTGCTAATATAGTTCTAATATTTGCAAAGCATCATAGAAAAGTCATCGAAAGACGTTCTTAGTTGATTCCGTGAACAAGTTAACAAGGAGAAGGCCTCCTCTGCGACATTGACTTTTTGATGAGTCTATCATCAATAGATATTACGTCAAAAATAATTAGACACGTGTCCCGGCTTCTTTGTAAGTGGGCCCTTGTTTAAGAATTATGAGCGTTTGGAAACCACGATCGCCGCGGCTGCCGAAGGTCCACCGAGTCGCGCGTGGTTGCTTTCACCAAGCGCCGCCCGTGCAGCAGTAAAGGTCCTGCCTAGCGAGCACGCTGCCGCTGGTTCAAATCTTTTTGTCGACATTCAAAATTTTTTTTGTTTTGTTTTCCGCATTGTAAAAAGTCAAATAATCATTTTTTGATGCTCCTCCGGCGATTATTTTTTCTTCAAAGAGTTAAATTATTGGGAAATGAATATCATGCATAAGAATCGACGACAGGGGCAGCTGTCCCGACTCTCTTCCCTCTTCCACGAATCGTGACAATGGGTCTGAAACCGGATTCAGAAAAATCAGAATAAATACACACACTTATTTTTCCCGAATTTGACCGCAGATGTCTCTTGTTATGCTATTAAATTTAACACGTTGTTTCTGATGTGTATAACATTTCTGCGTGATATTTATTCCCCAATAATTTAACTATTTTTGAAGAAAAAATTTAATCGCCGGGGGAGCATCAAAAAATGATTATTTGACATGTTCACAATGCGAAAAATATATTTAAAAATGTCGACAAAAAAGACTTGAACCATCGGCAGCGTGATCGCTAGGCAGGCCTTTTACCGCTGCACCGGCGGCACTTGGTGAAAGCAACCGCGCGCGACTCGGTGGACCTTTGGCAGCCGCGGCGACCGTGATTTTCAAACGCTCATAATTCTTAAGCAAGGGCCCACTTACAAATAAGCCGGCTCACGTGTCTAATTATTTTTGACGTACTATCGATTGCTGTGGTCTCATCAAAAAGTCAATGTCGCAGAAGAGGCCTTCACCCTGGCAAGCAGCTAAATCGCCATAAGGTGGTGTGTCCATTCATAACATCAGTCCCACCAAACCACGGTCATTCAAAGAGTAATGATCAGCTTGTGTTGTGTACTGAGGAGGGCACCAGCCTCCTGCAGTTTGGCCTTTGAGATGGAAAAAGACTATTAATTATTTTAGAAATGTGATAAGAATTCTGAGCCTTGAACAAAACTTGACAAGCTTTGAAAGTTCCCATTATTTTCCAAAAGTTACCCAAATTTCCGCAAGCTGCAAGCATTTTTATTAATGTTCATGAATTCCCAGAAGTTTTAGGATGGATTTCAAGTTCATCGAATCAAAATAATAAGTAAACATGACAATTCCTATCGAATACGATATTGAAGCGTGATGATATAGTGAATTTTCATGTTTGTCAAACACTTATAAAAATTTCGAATAAAAGAAAGTGAAACTTTTCTGGTACATTCGTCCCAAAAAATATTTGGGGCTTGTAAAATTTTCTACCAAAAAATTAAGTGGGATCTTTCCGGGACTTTAGTCTTTGAAAAGTCGTGGTGAAACGGGGCATATTTTTCAGTACTTTTGACCCTGTTTGGACTTTTGAAAATTTTTAAGAAGAGTGGGTACTTATGTGCTGATTTGTCTCATACCCGAAACTTTATCGAGACTTTATGTGAGATCCCAATGGGACTTTTTTTTTACTCGGGAATATACCATCTGCTTTGGCGATTTATAACTTTTTTACTATCAGTAAAGGAGTCCCAGTGGCTCAGGCGATAGCGCGTCAGGCTTTCGAGCAGGAGAACTGAGGTTCGGTCCCTGTGCCGGTACAAATGGAAATTTTTCTATGTACTTCTACCGGGGCTTCTGTGGTTCGGAACCCACCTTAAACTGTAGGTCCCCTCAAGAGAGGCTGATGACATCCCAGGTAAAGAGCTCCGTGAGGGGAACATGCTTGGGGTCATTAGTCAATTTTGAGAGTCCCGGAAAAGAGTTGGCGATCTCCTTGCGAGAAAGGCTCTATAAGGGGACTTACTACTCGGTGGTCGCTGGTCTATTCCGAGAATAGTTTAGAGTGTGGCACAATAGGCTTTATAGCTTGAGCGTCAGGGGAGCTCCATTAGGGCTTCTCGCCCGTCGGTACAACAACTACTTTTATCAGTAAAAAAAATATATTCTCCTACTTTTCCGATAGGTTTTTTTCACGCCCTTTACATTGATCCTAACTTTTTTCTGAGCAAATAAATATTTGACCTTAAGAAATGAAGGTCAAAAATAAATTTGACTTTTCTTCAGAGAAAGACACTTTTCTTGAAACTTGTTTTGGTCTGGAAAGAAAGCTTGGCTTCTTTTCTTTGAGAGCATTGAGATTAAAAAGTACAATTTTAATTATTTAATGGTTAAAAAATTATGAATGTTTTAGATTGCAAGCAGAAATCTTGACGCTACCCTATGCACGTGCCTCCTCGGCTACGAACGTGTTAGAGCGGACGTTATAAGTGTCAAGTCGGGTACCTGAATAAATAGTAGCAACCGTTTGTAGTTATCTTCTAAAATATACTATAAATGAAGCAAAGAACCAGTAAATGGATTATTTTTTAGAATAGCTGCAAAAATATTATTTTTGAGATAGGTTTACTTTTGTTAATACCCTATTAACTTAAAAAAGAATGTCAAAATAAATCGAGGTGAAAAAAGAAATGGGCATGAAGAGTTATGGATTAAGGATAGAAAAAAATGTTCCAGAAATCAGGTACTATTGAAAACTGTTAATACAAATTTCAAATAAACTTTCATCATAAATGTAATATTTCAGGACTATTTTTTATTCTTGATTTTTCAAATAATTCTTTTAATGAATTATTATTTATAGATAGCCTAAAATATTTATTTTTTTCGAATGAAGAAGTTGATAGCATTATTTGTTATTATTTTAGGGAAAGGAATACATTACAAAGTCTGAAACTAAGAAAGACGGTGTTAAAGATATTGTAATAATATTATAATATTATAATATTATTTTCATTTACATTATTATAGAAATTTTGGCACATATTCGCAAAAATTGAAAATATTAGAGCGAATTGAAACTGAAGCTGAATATGTGAAAATTATTCGCAATGCTGGTTCTTTTTCATTCACGATGGTCGAGAATTGTGAAGATCTTCTGCAGGATTTCGAAAAATGTTTCAAAGGCAAAATGCGAAGGCCAAAAAACTTCCAAATCAGTAGAGTAAAAGTACAAGAAAAGAAAAAGTCCAGGAAGTAGTTTTTAATAAAGTATGATTTCAATAACTTATTGTTCAAAATGTCTAATAAATAAATTATTTGATGACATTATCTCAAGTATTATCTTGGTACCCGACTTGACCTTGATATCGTCCGCTGGAACACGTTCGTAGCCGAGGAGGCATATGCATAGGGCACTGTCAAGATTTCCACTTGCAATTTAAAACATTTATAATTTTTCAACCATTAATCCGATTTGGCTAAAACTTTTCAGAAAACGTCTTTGAACCATATTCAACAATTTTCTTACTGGAAGTTTTCCGTTGCTTGAAATTCGCTCGATAAACGAAGCGCTTGAAGGTTAAAGTTCATGATTTTTGCAAAGTCTAAAAAAAAATTAACTTTTAATTTTTTAATTTTTTAACCTTTTTGGTTATTGAATTATTTATGTTTTTCTTTTTGAAATAGTTTCAAAAGACTCAGACACGTAATTTAGTATCAAAAAATTCTGAAAATTGGCCAAGTTAGCGCGACTTGAAGTGAGAAAAGATTGAAATTTTTTGTTTTCGAAAAATCTCCTTCTCACTAATTACTTCAAAAACTAAACCTACAAATTTTTGTAGAAAAAAGATGCGCCTTGAAATTCTCTACCAGTATCTGTCTTTGAAATTGAAATTTGAACGATTTTTCAAATTGACCTTGAGAATAATACTTCTCAGTCTGAATCCATGCGTATCTCCTTTTGATCGCGAGAGGTTCATTTGTTAAAAAATTTAATAAACAAATGCATAATTTGGCCATGTTTTAGTAGATAGATTTCGTTTATTCAGAATAATCAATATAAAGTGTGTTACCAATGGGTCTTATCTGTGATATTTTGCTGTTAGGTAACAATTTACAATTTGTTAAACAAATTTAATATAAAAATTACTCTAAGGCCGTTTTTAATGGAAACTCCAAGAATACACATCTGAAGTAGTCAAATATTGTTGTTACAAAAAACGACTCACTTTTGTTGACTCATTTGTTAATAACAAATGTCAAAATTTTTGTATAAATCTGATACTGCTAGGCGTGATCTATTTAAAGTTTCCGCACAAATTCAGTGTACTTTTGAATAAATTGGATAACTTTCACAAAATGGTACCTTCAAAACAAATTTTTTCCATGAATTTTTATTGTTAAATAAAAAAATTTGAATAACTTTTGCAAAAGTATGTCTCGACAACTTTGTTTAAAAAAATTATAAGCCTTAAAAAAAATCAAAATCGATCGAACAGTTTTGGTTTTTTTTAATACTCTTCAATAAATTTCAAAGTGAACTAAAATAGTTGATAATTTTGTATTCATAACACTTTTATGTTGACAAATAAATTGAGAAAATTGTAATTTTCACAACTTTATTTCTTATCTTCCCGTAAATAATCGAAATAAGTGTAGTGACATCTAATATACAAAATTGATTCATGAAACTTTGAAATTAATATTTAAAAACTAACAAATTTGAAGAACAAATCTCAAAGTTGGTGGTCCTCCGATGCAAAAAAATATTGTTTCGCATCAAATCTTTTTTTTTCACCGTTGTTGATGCACAATAAAAAATATTGTAATCAAACAATATTTATTATTTTATAAATAAGTCTTTGAATGAATAAAATTCTTTCTGAGTCATTAACAGTCGATTTTATATAAAACGACATCCATTTATTGACAAGTAGTCAAGCTGGAAATGTGTTGATAAAATTGTTTATAATATAACAATATATTGATCATTGACAAAGTATCATAAAGAATTGTTCATGCTGACAAGTTAAAAATTAATTCTGTGGACAAAAGGAAATCTGCCGGATGTAAATTGACAAAAAATTGTGTTTTTTATCAAATTTGTTTAAACAATTTACAGTTGTTATCTGTTAGGAAAACATCTATTACTAAGTTATCGTTGACAATTTTGTAATCAGTTCTATTAAAGGAATAAAGTCTTCAGAGGTCGACACGAATAGAATATGCATTTGTGTATTGAATTTTTTTTAACATTAACAATTACTTTGGATTAAAAAAATTGTAACTATGCATTGTTTTTACGTATATCCCTAAAAAAAACTGAAAACTTAAGTCTCCAAGTATTTCTAATTTTGCAGTAGCACTTTCGCTCATTATTTTGTCAATAAATTTTTTTAAATTTTTCACTACTGTAGCCTATTGAATATTATTTCTAAGGTGTATCCATACAGATAAATACGAGCAGCTGCAACAAAATGTGATCATTTATTTGAAAAAGAGTAAAAAAATGTCAAATTTTTGTTGAATAACAAATAAAAAAGATATTCAAAAATCGGCTCTCACCGAGGGCATAGTAACTCCTGCAATCTGGTGTACACTCTTTCTGCAATATTATGCAATCTCGTGCAGTCCCATGCAATTTCTTGTAATCCCATGAAATTTCAGTGCAATCCCATGCAATCGCTATAAAATCTCGAGCGATCTCTATAAAATTTGGAGCATTCCCATGCACTATAATCTGCATGCAATCCCATGCAGTCCCGTGCAATCTTGCAATCTCGCAATTTAGTGTATACCAAAGATCCAAATAATTCACCTCTCGGATCTCACAAATCATTCTAAAATTTAAAAAACTTTCCGTTCGAAAAAGACGCTTAACTATCCGAAGTTTAGGATGAATTAAACTTGGAGATTTTCTGTGATGAAAACTGTGATTTATTGAATTAAGTTAATAATTAATGCAATGATTAATTTACTACTTTTAATTTGTTCTTGCAGGATTACCTTTCGTCAAAAATATAATAAGACGACTGCAGCCTAATTTGAAAAATCGGGTCATAGGTATTGCTCCATATCAACCTAATGTTAAATATTATGAAAATAATCCTCGTGTTGAAAGTGAACAAAAGTTACCAAAACTTTATACGGCAGCAATACTGGATAATTACATCATTGGAGCCGTCATGGGAAGTGGTAAACTTTGTCGTCCATTACTGGACCTTAGCGGGGGCAAATATCAAATAGTTAAAGCCAACCTAAATAACAACATGGCGATTGAAAAAGTGTTTCGTTCGGAGGAATTTATTATTCAATACCACCACCGCGAATGGAAACTAAAGACTCATCAAGCCGAGCCACCCATTCCAAATGAAGGGCAAATTTAGAAAAAATGTATTCTTTGTTAAGCCTACGTATATGCACGCTTTTTTGGTACATTGTGTTGTGAAAATATACTGGTATAAGAAGAGAAACTAATTCTGGCCCAGGTTTGTCCCAAGTCTTAGCCCAGTCCTAATCTGACCCTGGTTCAACTCTGGCTCAATCCTCATAACTGTATTTTTTTATTGCATTTTCTTGTTTAATAAATAAATGATGCTATATTGAATGCGTAAATAATCATTTTGCATTCCTATACTAATAAGGATTTAGGGTGGGTTTAAAATTTATTGATTCAATATAGATTATTATTATCATACTATGAGGCTAAACCCCTTTCAGGGTGAGCGTATCTCGTTCAGATCTAGCCTCGCTACGAATATATTACCAGGGATCAAGAAATTTATAACATGATACCATCCACACCAGGAGTCTCAAGATTCTTTAGTTTTCTAACTGCGGATATAATGTTGCGGATAGCGATTCTTGTTTTGACACCTACAAAGAATTGTCTAACGTAATTGTCTACATCGTAACTTATTTCCAAAATGATTTCTTATTTCCTTCAAAATTATTTTTCATTTTTTTATCTTATACTCTGATTTAATCCTTGTTTTGTTTACTAGTACCTTTGCTTTTTTGTTCTTATCCCTATAATCATTTTCTTGTTTAGTTCTCTCCTGAGTCTCTCCTCATTGCTAAGACCTTTAATACTCAGCTTTTCGACTACGCTTACTTTTCACGTTATAAGCTGCGCGGATTTCATCATTCCACCAACCATCTCCAGACTTTTTTCCTACAACCGCAGTAGCGCACACTTCAGATGCACTCTTAAATATGCTATTGCATAGTAGTGTGCATGCACCCCTTACATTTCTATTGCTTAACTCCGTCTTTCACTCTTCTTTATGATGTCCTAAATATTTATTCAGATTTTCACGATATACTATTTGTACTTCTAGTTTCTGCAAATTCTTTATTTCAACTTGCGCCTGCTTTGACGGATAATTAATTCTTCTTCTCCTACATCCTTTTTCTAGGTCCATTTTCGAAACTATGAGATAGTGATCCCTTCCACATTCAGAGCCTCTCATAACCCTTGCATTTCCAACTGGCCCGCTCAGTCTCTTATCCGCTACAATAAAATGAATCATACTGCAGCTTTTGCCTCTGCACCAAGTACACATGTGGATAATTTTCTGCCTGGACAAAGTATTTGTGATAAACTAGCCTTTTTCTAAGCGTAAGCTAATAAATTTCTTTTCGTTATCCTTCATTTTTGGTTCTACGAAAGGACCAAGTACCCTGTCCGTACATTCGCGTTGCACACCGTCCCAGCCATTCATATCTCTGAGAAGAATGATTCTTTCCCCAGGATCGCAAGTATGTTCAATATCATTCAACTGGTCTTAGAAGTTATCTCTTACATACATCACTACTGTCACCATCAAGTGGAGCGTAGCATGCTATAATAAATAACCTTCTGATCCACAATTCCATTCTAAGCCATAGTAGGCTAGGAGATACACATTTATACTTTTTGACATGCTGTTTTGCTCTCTCATTTATAATCAGACCGACTCTTTGACTACCATGTGATTTATTGTCTACTCCTGACCAAAGTTCGAGTCCATTTTCTATCTTTCTTATCTCACATTCCTTCTCCTTTGTTTCAGTCACACATCAAAGATCCAACTTCTTTGAGCGAATTTTATTCTGCAACTGCCTTTCCTTAAGATCATTTATACCTTTAGCATTCTAAGCACCCAGTCTCCATTCATCGCCTGAAACTTTTCCGAGGTCATGCCTTGCGTCAACAGAAGTGTCAATCTTATCCTAGGCTACATTATTATTTGTATTCTTTATTACTAAAAGTACATATTCAACTACGAGCTTAATGCAAGAAACGATTCTTATAATTATAAAATAATGTCCAAGCTAAGCAACTAATTCGTCATAAGGTGGTGTGTTAATTCGTAACGTTAGCCCCACTAAACTTTGGTGAATCAAAGAAAAGTATGAGAATAAAGCCAGACCAAAGTAAATATGATCGGTTTGTTTTGTGTACTGAGGAGGGCACCTGCCTCCTTCCGTTCAGTCGTTAAGATGAGAAAAGACCATTCATTACTTTATAAATGCGATCTCCAAACATTACTATCAATTTTCAAAAAAATTCCAAAAGTTTCACAGATTTCTCAAATTCCCAAGGGCTTCCAAAAGTTTTAAACATGTGAATCCAGTTTTTTAAATTTCAATAACTTTCCCACACTTTCCATAAATTTCCAAAACTTTGCGTAAACCTGTTCGTTCAGTTCATGAAACCTCACGGTAACATTTTTAATTTCAAATCGGAACTTTCAGTAAGGAAAATATTCGCTACGCGTGCTCAATATTGGAACAAACTGAAAAAATATTGAAAAATAAACGCGCGGATAAAGACTGACGTGATCTTTAAATGTATTACATTCTCATCAGAGAATGTATTAGATTTGTGTAGAATTTGCACCTCCCGCCCGTTTTTGTCAAATGTCTACGTTTTGAGACCCCCTGAACCCGGAAAACATGTTTTTACGAATGTGTCTGCCTGTCTGTCTGTTTGTGTGTGAGCTTGTTTGTTTGTGTGTGTGTCTGTAGATTTTTAGTTTGTGAGCACGATTACATTCAAAAGAATTGACCGAGTGGATTGGCCTTTGGTATACTCTTTAAGTGTCCTAAAATGAAAGTCAAGTTCGTAAGTCAGCCATTTTGGACAAAAATTTAAAAAAACTAGAGCATTTTAACAATTTCTGAGACTACTTTTTTTTTAATTTACAAATTCTATGTACGGATATTCGTAGTACTCAGAATGTCGAACTATTTATCCCACTGACTTTTTCCGATATAAAGAAAATTGTGAGAGTTATAGTATTTACAACATTCAAAAAGAGGAAAGAAAATGAACATTTTCAGCTAAACAATGCATGATATGAGAAAAAATCGCGAAAATAAAAACATTTCCTTTCGAAAGCCCTACAAGATTGTCATATCAACTTTTCGAATTTTTTTCGAAAAATCGAAAATTCAAATTTTGAGCCAAATAACGCGATATACGAAAAAATAGTCAAAGAAGTAGAATTTGTGGTTTCAAAAAGTCAAATAAAATTGATGTTGAGCATTTCTTCATAGAACTAATCGTAAGTCAAGATAATTTTTTTAATTGTCTCTTTAACTATTTATTTGTGTATATTATACGGTGACCGCAGAAAATCGAGCGCAGAGCGTGAATATTATGATGAGAATGTATGCCTTAAAGCTGATAGAGCCTTAAGTAAATAAATTTCCTTTCTCATTTGAAATCAAAAACAAATTTAGTAATTTGTACATGAAGCACATGTAACACCGAGCGCGAAGCGCGAGATCATGATTCGGAGCGGGAAGCGCGCGATGAGAATGTGCCCGCGAAGCGGAAAGATTTGTTTTTAGTAAAGTGGTGCGAAGTGAGCCGAAACACAGTTTTCGTGAAACTGGTTAGGCTGTGAGGGAAAACGAATGCCTCTACTTAAGTAGAAATATGATACTTACGGGGCTCCATCACGTCACATTTCGTTCCTAACCTCAAAAAATGTGGAAATTACTGATTTCAGGTGAAACATGATTGCCGTCTATGGAAAGTGGTCATATTCTATATTTTCGAGGTGGCTGAGTACGAATCCGGAGTCGGTGTGATTTTATGACGTCGCACTTAGTCTCCAACCTCAAAAAAAACGTGGCGAATTGGTAATTTTATGTAAAACATGCATTTTCTCAATGCAAAGTGATCATATCCTATGCTTTCAAGGTCGATGAGTACGAATCCATAATCTTTGTAGTTTCATAACGCCACACTTCGTCTCTAACCTCATAGCAAATTGGTAATCACCCAAATTAATTGGAAAATGGTCAATCTGGGAATTTAATACATGTAACTTCAAGCTTATGTTACGTTCCATTTTACCGAAGTTCTGCATCATATTTCTCACAATTCTTTCGTAACTATCACTCTTGTGGTCCCTAAAAAGTTTTCAACAACTTTCTTGAGGCTTAACCAAGTTGCTTTTTGCACTTCGTTCATAGCTGTGGCAAAATTCTGATGCCTACACATTTTACGGATTTGGGGTCCATTGAATATTCCTGCTTTTAGTTTTGCACCTGATAGTTCTGGGAATTGTCCTTGATGATATATGAAACAGCTATCTTCTCCTTCGAATGCTGATACAAACTGCTTCACCAAGCCCAGTTTTATATGCAGAGGTGTCAGTAAAAATCTCGCCGGATCCACTAGTGGGAGGTTGACGATGTTCTCTGATCCTGGATCAAAATCAATCATACATCATACATCATAAATCATCAATCAAAATCAATCTTCTTATGATGATGAGGTCAGCCTCTAGTATCCCATAAGCATAGGAAACGTGAGTGTTCAACGTTACCTGATTGCTGACCCAGAATTATTCCCAATATTTTGAAATCCCCACAAATCCGCTAATTGTTTTCTAAATATTCCAACTTACCCAATACCAACTTGACATTTTTGTAATTTCCTTTCAACGTAGTTCAATGTGCTACCGGTATGGGAGCAAAAGATTCGTATTTTGAAGCGAAACAGCTTTTAAACTCCTCTTACAGGAGTCTATGAATAGTCACCACTCGATGGCTCTGTAAATCCCTGGTTTCAATTTATCCATCAATCCATTTATATCGTGACAGTAAACCGATGAAGGCTCTTTTTTTTAGTGAAATATCTCCTGAAATCTCTTTCTTTATTCCTGTGGTTAGTTGCCTTCACAATTTTTTCCCAACAAGTTTTTTTTTTAAGCATACAAACCAAGAATTTACTTGTTTCTTTGGATAATCCTAAATCTCTGATGAGATCGTTCAATTCTTCTTTTGAAAAAAATTGTGTCTTCTTTTCTTTATTTTCTACATATTCGTCGTCAATGTCAGATTTACTGGAGCATTCTTCTTCGCTAGCGTCTTCTTGGATCTCTAAACTTTTCCGAGAAGTAATACATCCGATTCCTTCAATACATTCGATTCCTTCAATACCTCGCTCATCTGTATTACACACATTGATGGGTCTTATTACTGTCGGAACATCTACGTAAGCAATGCTTATTTTATTTTTATGTTGAATCCAGCTACACCGTTCTTGCAGAAATAGCAATCCTCTTCACAAGTGGGTTCTGCCCATAAGGTTGGAATTTTTTATTTAAGATTTTCAATATTTTTACTTTTATGCCAATGAGTCCATTGTGATCTACAATAATCGCATATTTTATGTGGCACCCATTCCTTATCCTGATCAGCAATTGTGAGATCATAACAATTTTCCTAAATCGTTCTGATATATTCAGAAATAGTCCTTAGAGCTTTTGGTGGGTAGAATTCACTGCATACGTAGCAGAATGAATCAGAGTCTCTTTTACAATGATGTTTTGAGGTGATAGCTTCAAGATTAACTTTCGATTTAGTACATTTATATTGTTGAGTTGAGGATTATTTGGTCTTATTCATAAATGCCACGAGTATATGACAGACCCACACATTGGGGATCCTGGTCCGATAGCAGGTGAGTCTACCGTCCTGGGGGTGATAACCCTCATACCTCTTAGGACTAAGTATGCGGGCTTTTCGAGTTTGACGAGGACAAAGTCAACTCGTCGTTGGACACACTACAGCTTCATCCTCACACCAAAATGCTCTTCTGCAAGGCAGTACGCTCCTACTGGCTTCGTTACTCCAACAGATAGTGATACGAATCATTCTACACATCCTCTTTCAGGGCAGTTGTTATCGTTCACAGAATCTATCGAAATAGCAGGATTTCGTCACTCGTTCAAGCAACAAGATCATACTGGGAGAAAATCTCGTTCAGCATTATCAGAATAACAAAAATGCATGCATCACCTGATATCACTGTGGGATCAAACATATAATTATGCAGTGCGTGTACTTGCGAAATGGTGGTCCG